>JAQGCD010000019.1:0-19644 GCA_034698965.1 Zygoribatula sp. | reverse complement strand
TTGTGACATTCAATTCCCGACAGGCCAGGTCAAGTTCTTTTTGTCTGAGTTGGCCATCGCCGTAATAGTCACCGATTGAAAGGCATGATAGGAATAGCTCTTCGGTGGCCGGTCTGGCGATGATTGTCGGCCCGAAGAACATGGACTCATCGTCGGGATGTGCGGTCACTATTAACACTCTTTTGGACTTCTGTTGGCGTGACTTTTGACCGAATAATTTGAACAAAACTATTGTTAAAATTAGGTAAAATAAAAATATTTGGCCGAACATTGTTTTGATCGAAATACTCGTACAAAAAGTACGTAAAGTGAGTGACTTTTGAAACCCTCATTGGTTGGTATCGATTGAAAGAATCGTCGATTGAGTGGCGTTCGGCTCCGATTCTGGTTAATTGACAGCGAAGAAGGTCTGTCTGTTTGTAATGAACCGATAGTGAATCGTCTAATTTATCTAGGTAGATAGACTTTAAGAATAGCCAATTTACTTTGAATGAATTTTTTAATTCGAAACTTTTAGCCTATACTATAGCATACAGTATGTAGTATTGCATTATAATTAGATCCTATATAATACAAAGTAAAAGACTAACCCTTTGAAATTATAGTGGAACATTAACAAGCTGATCTAAGCCATACTTATAACAATTTGAGAAGTTTTATTAGAGTTGTTTATTGCAATCTCTAGTATGTAGAGACGGCTCTAAAAGTAAAATCGATAGCACTGTCATAAAGAATAGTGTATAGACTGGTAGTGATGTTCGTATGGCATAGTGTGGCAGTTGGGCCACATTCGGGCGCATTCTTCAGCATTGGTGCGATAGAGAATTGTCTCCCCAGTGGTTCTATCCATTTCCAAACTAATTCTATTAAGTCCGCAGGGATTTCTAGAATTATATGCCTTTTGGTGACCTCCTTATTTATAGCCTTTCGCTCAATGCAATTCACCCAGGAATGAAAATAGTTTGGCCCAAACCCCTTCGGATTTGGACCAAAAGGCCATGAATTCGATATGAGCAAGCATATAGCATATAATGTATAACATATAACATAGCAATCGGACTTTATCAATTCTTATTTGATAAATTGACAGCTCATTCGTCTGACCAATGCACCAAAACCTGTCCTATAGATCCAATAAAATTTTGTTCGATTCATACCATCTCTCGAATGGAGATCTTTTTCTTTGATCACCTCTTTTCTTACCATTGGATCCTTTGGTGCCATTTATGTCTCGATCATGATTTTCAAATGAGCTTAGATTTATGGGATAATTCAAGGATTCAAAAGTTTTATAAATAATAAAAAAAAAACTTTGATTCGTTTACACGTTTGGCGATTTTGTTTTTTGAATTAAGCCGAGCGTTGGTCTGAAATTTTAATCATGTTCTGTGCAGACACGGCATGTGCTCACAATGTGCTCAATGCAATTGCTTTGATTCTTGTGCGTCTTCTGGTTCAGTGAGACTCGAGATTAAGCAAAACGGATGTCTCGAATGAAAAGATGAAACGATTTATTTGTGGTTTTGCGCTTAATTTATATGAAAATATTCAAAACAATGTTAACCATTAAGTCTTTATTCAACTTTATATAATATTTTGTGCCGCTTTCTAATTAAATCAATACCAACTTATATTATACAAATATTTAACAAATTGTAATCTCAAGTATTCTTCAAATGTAAAAATCAATATAAAATAAAAGATGAATTTTCGAATAGGTTTTACATAGAAATAAATTGAACTTTTAATGTTTATTCTATGAACAAGTGGTGAATGTTATCTACATTAAAGTGATTGCGAGGCCATGGATGCGATCGATGGCCACACTTCACATCCTGTGGTCAATGATGTGATTTTATGTGCGATTTTCTCATCTCTTTTCGCGCAAACTTTTTGCCGCAAACATTGCACGAAAATCTCTTCTCATTATCGTTGCATTGATTATCCGAATGTGTCTTCAAGTGATGATGAGAAGACTTAATGTGTAGCTTCAACTGTGTCTCCGCTGGGAATCGTTTGTCGCATTGCGAGCACTCGAACCCATCTTCATGTATGTCCTCTTTGCTCGGCTCGACGTTCGACACCTTCGAGCAATTGGAGTCATCGCAATCGATTTCTTCATCGCTCTCGTCCTGATGTTCGGCGAGCGAGTGGTTGTCCAGTTCTGTGGGGAACCAGAACTTGAGTGAGCAATGTCTGCACGAGAAGGGCCGATCATTGAGGTGGTCGTCGAACATATGCGCCTGAAGTGGTTGTGAGCCCTCGAAGGAAGCTTCACATAAGTGACACTTGTATTCGTCGCCACCGTTAAAGTTGTGCTCAATTAGGTGTGACTGGAGTTTGGCCGGACTGTCGAACTCAGTGGAGCACAACTTGCATTCAATGCTACCCTCGTTCATCATATGTTGATGAACATGCTCTTTGATCTCGGCCTCGCTTCGGAACGATTCCTGACATTTGATACACTGATATCGCTTATTAGTGACCGTCAGATCGTCCGCCGATTCGATGCTATTATTTTCGAGTTTAGGCGAAATTCTACTCTTGTCTGGGCTTTTGTTTGAGTTATCGGATTCGGTTTTAATTGAATTAAGTTTGGATTCAGTGACGACAGGACTGATGGGGGGACTCATTGAGGTGTGTTGTTGGCAATGGTAGGAGGCGTGCAGATCGATCTCGATCTCGCTCATGAGGGTCTGTTTGCAGATGATGCAGGCCACCGGGAACAGGTTGGCCTCGCCTGACTTGCTCAAGTGATTATTGTGCTCGACAAAGTGCTGCATATAATCATCTCTGGTAACGATCTTCGCGTGACATATAAGGCATTGCGGGCTCTGCACAGATCCGAAGATGCAGTGCTTCTTCAGCTTATGTTCGGCCAATTCGCTAATCGATGGGAACAGTTCGTCACAAATGTTGCACTTATTGTTTGCTTTGCTCATACTATTGATACTAATATTGCTATTAATGGCAATACTGTTATTATTAGCGCATTTGTGTTCGTTTCTCATATGTATCTCCCATTCGGAGAGACTTTTGAACACAGAATTGGGACAGAACTCACATTTGTGTGTTGCCTCGAATGCTCTCTTCTGTATTTTGCCACTCAGTTGACTCATTTGAGTAATGTTGTGGTTCTTGGGATGATCTCCATTGGCTTTGGACAGCTTCTGATGGTGAGAGTGCTCTAACTCGATGTGCCTTTCCATCAGGTACTCGATGTTGAACTCTTCAGAGCAGTATTTGCAGCGATAGTATGCTTTGGAGGCGAACATAGGGAAGGCAGCGGCCAGTTGTGGCTGTGCTGGCGATAAGTGCGGGCTGTGATGGAAGTGAACTATTTTGACGTGAAGTTTGAAGTCCTGTTCATTATTCCAGAACTCGCCACAGATATTACACTTAAATCGTTTGCACTCATTGCTGTGTTTGACAGCGAAGTGTACTTGAATTGAGACTTTGCTGTCGAACATATCACGACAGAGAGAGCACTGGTAGAGATGATGTGCGTGGATGTCCATCAAGTGCTTCTGCAGCTCATCCGGTTTGGTGAACACTTTGGTGCAGCATTCGCACCCGTAATTGGTCGTCACCGTTCCCATATGACACTCGAGCAAATGGCTCTCCAGGTCTGTGCTAATGGTCTGCATGCAGTGCGGGCACTGACCCATCGCTGAGTGGACAGCCATCGGATGACTCGGGTGCGACTGCTGGCTCGCAATCAGATGAGACTTGAGATGAACGCGAAACGACTCGAAGTCATGGAATGTGGGCGAAGGCGAGCACTGGTTGCAGAGAAGTGGGATCACGGCCTGTGTCGGTTGCGGTGGGGTGGGGGTCGTAGGCATCGCTTTGCTCACTTTGGCCTTCTTGGGGGACGGCGGCGATAGCGAGCCGTTGGGCAGACCGGAGTGCAGTTGCATCAGGTCGCTGACGGGAGTGAGGGCAGGGATAGGTGGCGGAGGCATCAGTGACTGCCAGTTGGAAAGCGCTGCACTGATGCCTGGGCTCTGACAGAACGAATTCTGAAGAAGTCCCGCAAACAGCAAATGATGTAAATGTGTTTGTCTTATATGTGTCTCAAGTGATGTGCATTTAATGCCACAAAAACCACATGTCAGTAGTGTTTGTGTTGGCTCGGAATGCGGTGAACTGTTAGCGTTGGGACTCAAACCGTTTCTGTTCGGCACATCCGACGAACCCTTTGTTTAGGTTAAAGCAAATTATCAGTAATTATGCGAAACATATTGAGACTAATTTGAATATCAATGTTGACGTTCATCTCGTCAGCTGTCGTCTGTCTGACCACCAAATCTGATCTGATCTGACTCGGCTATGACTCGCTATGACTGGGCCTCAACGCTGATTAGCATCTAAGCAGCAGATATAGCAGTTCTGACAATTGTGAGCATCAGAACATCAGAACAGTTGGGCCTCGAGTCGGGTTATGCATAATTAGAATCGTGATTCATGTCATTGTGAGAAAAGTTGGCTCAACTGACTAAACTTTAATCTGAAATGCCTGCACATGAGAAGCGATACCTGATGAGACGGGTCTGTGAGAAGAGCACTCAACTGCAATTATAGATCTTATCTAATTTGGCGTAAAAAAGACAAAACTTAATAATCGAGTCAAACCTTATTAGCGGTCGGAGTCTCGCCTCTGCTCTCGTGTCTCAATGAGTTTGTTGTACTTAAGGTAATATTTTTATTGTCGCTGTGATTATTAACAGTTCCATTGTTGCCATTATGAATGCCAGTGCTGTTGTTGGCGCCGACACCACCGCTAATACTGTTATTCCTTTTGTGGTTTTGCATATGACTGGTGAGGGCTATGAAAGGAGAGGAAAACATCAAACATGAAAGTGAGGAACAGAATCGAGTGAGCAATGGTTTGTGTTTTGCTTAATGTCTTCATCTGCTTATGCTTATGACTGCTTATGGATGCTTATGGCTAGCGAAGGGGAGTCGGCAACAGGTTGGCTGCCAGTGGTGTCAGTGGCTGCCACCTTCATCATCATCATCATGCTATAGTGGCGTGAGCTAGCCGACTCAACCAAGTGAGCTAGATCGTCAATTTTATTTTTGTAGGAAACGAATTTGATTTGCGATCGCAATGAAAATGCATGAAAGCATTCCTTTGCCGGACGCCTCACCGAAAGCCTTCGCCATAAGCAGTCATAAGAAGTCATAAGCAGCGAAGGAATGCCTTATGTGTTATATAATTGGTTTGTGCATAACCAGCATAACCGAAGCCTGGCTTATGTTGCTTATGTTGCTCATGTTGCTTACCTGCAGCGGTATTATATCCTCGGTTGCAAATGGCGCACTGGAATGGCTTCATTTGGTCGTGAGTTTTCATGTGAATCTTGAGGTGATCGCTGCGTGAAAAGGCTGACTCGCAGTGAGTGCATCGATACCGCTTATCGCCTGTCGGGAAAACACATCACACAATTAAATCTTAGTTCGGGATTAATAATTGACTTCAGCTTAATTGATATCGTCATTGGACTCATGCGATAAGCATTGTTAAGACAGTGAGGGACAGTGGGGAACAGTAGGGACAGTAGGATGGGACAAAGTGTTGATTACCTGTGTGCAGTTTGACGTGACGGTCGCGACTCCGCTTGTGTTTGAAGAGTCGCTGACAATAATCACATCGGAATGGCATTTGGTCCGAATGTATCTGTCGGGCGAATGGAAGCCGTGATAAGAAGTGCTCACAATCACTACTAGACATGAAGAGCCGTAAATAAAGTTATTATAGATATGAGCGACTCTCAGAAGAGGCTCTCCTCAGTCGGAGCTTTTGGAGCGGTTGTGCATAATATTTATGCCTCTATTTAAACGATAATAGCGTTGAGTGAAATGCTTTTTTGTCTGCATTAATAGAGAGATCCGAGAGATGTCTAAAATTCAGTGCAGAGCTCTGGCAGTAGATAATTAAGACACAGCACTGGCAGTACTGGCAGTCCTGTGGACTGGCATTCGCTCAGACATTGACGTTCTCTCTCTTTCTCTCTTTTCTCTTCTCTCTCTAGTAATTTTCTATCGCGCTCTCTCTCCCTGTGCCCTATATTTACTAGCTTTAATCGGAAACACAGTTGGTGGCGGTGGTAGAGGCACCCCAGCCTGGCCTGCCTTAGGTATAATTGCAGGTGATTTGGGTGGTCTTCCTCAGCCGTTCCTCCATTCGAACAGCGCTATCAGCTCTGGTGCCTCTTCTCCTCTCCTCAATCAATAGGCAAACGCAGAGCTCAAGACATGCGAAGAGAGGCCAATAGAGCCCAACAGAGCCCAATAGACCCATAAGAGCCGAGCAGAAGTGCTGAGCAGAACCGATCGGCCCAACGCACAGATACTGTGGTCGTGTCTCCCCTTCACTTTCAAGTTCATTAGGCGCTTCTCTTTTGGTTCTTTTGCTTTTGATTTCTTAATCTCCAAACAGGCCATACACAAGCAATAGTATGAATAGAGTATATGGCATACACTGGCAATAGCACAGCAATAGCACAGCAATACCTATGTTTTGTATTGATGACCACTGTTCCCAACCCAAGGACAACAGGCGTAAAAACATTTTGCATGCTTTGGGTGAAGCGGTGGTGCACTGGCGCTCACAATTGGGCTCTGTATTGCTGTGCGAGGGCTGCGCTGGGCTCGGAGTTAATGCTCGAGAAGTTAGTATTCAATAGTGATATGCCCTACAGCGAGACAGGTGGACCGCACCACCACCAGCTTAATAAAGACATCTTCTGCTCTTTGGCGAGGGCTGGGGTGCCAAACATACAACCATTCCGAGCCAACTGAGCCCTTCTAAGCTGTGCATAACTTAAGCAATCGCTCCTATTATTGCAGTACAGACACTGATAATGCATATCTGGTGAGGGAATGCGTCTAAGGATTGGGCCATCACTCGGGAGACAGTATCTCAGCTGGTGGGACAGATGGGTCACCGCTTGTCCCCACTGTCCCACTACTGTCCCTCGCAATGGCCAAGCCTTCACCAAATCCCTTTCATTGTGAGGAAGAGCTCAGAGAGACAATGAATGCAAAGCCATGAATGAAACTCACAATTCATTAGCACTAATCGCAACTTTCATTGAGGACTTGCTTTGCGTACAAATGTCTCAGACTTGAGGCTCAAAGTAGAAAGTTTGGAGACATAGGAAAGTGGGTTCTATCGCAAGGACAGGTAATGGGACTCACCTGTTCGTGTCGCTTCAAATATGACAATCTCGGAAATGCTTTATCACAGAATGTGCACGGATATGGTGTTCCTTCGGTTACGCCGATTGTGTATGAGATTTGTAGATCATCGACACTCGACGAAGAGGTGGTCTCACTCGAAGCGGTCGTCTCACTTGGACTGCACGGAGTGGTCAACTCTGGTGAGGACGAAACACATGCGTTAGTATGAAGTTTGGGTTATATAACTGAATTAATTGAATTCGAATTAAGAAGTGAACAAATAAATACAAACTTTGAGGTTTGAGTAATTGTGACTTCATATCAGTGGTCACTAATGACAAGCGATATATCTCGCAATTTAATGGCAAATGAATGTCAAAAATCAATTACTCGGAGGACTTTTCACTTAATGCACGACTCATGAAGTCTCATAAAGTGAGAGATGAATTCAGATCAAAGCCGAATGAGAGACAACTGAGGACTGAGTGGTGAGTCCTGACTCCGAGGAGAACTGAGAGCTAAACCAAACTGGCTTTTAGTGAAGTTTAAGATGCAATAAAACTATTGCTCGTAACAGTGAGCAAAACTACTTGAGTTGAGGCACACGAGACATATCCAGAGCCGAACTGTGCGCTCGACTCGTTTGAGATAGCGTTAAGACTGACTCTATTAGATGTTAGCGGGACTCGACTCGAGAGATAGCTCGATAGCTCCGTAGCCCAACCCCAACGAAGCTCAGGTTTGGCTTCAGTTTGGCTCACCGTAAGCCTTATGGCTCAATACGTTCGGTCACTGCGATCGAGAAGGAGGTGGGGGTCGGGGAGGAGAGTCACGAGAGTCGACGAGAGTCAAAGGACCTCTGATAGTCTATCGCTGGTGAATCGCTCTGACAGTCTGACCCTTAGCTCTGGAATATCGCCAACTCTTGACTCTAAGCTATTCTGAAGTTTATTCTAAACTTTTTGATCAGTCATTAGTTATCGCATACAAGAGCTGAGCACAAGAGTACAGAATAGGACTGTATTTATAGAATGTCTAATGGCTTCGGATGGCCTCAACCTATGCGGGCATACAATGGTCAGCACTGGCAGCACCACTGCCAGCAGTGAGGCACAGGCGATAGCAGTGGCAATAGAGGCAACACTGGCAACACTCTGACCTCTCCCTATGCCCTCCACTCGACTAAATATCTCAATCTGTGGCTTCGAGTCCTGTGATTGACATTGAATTGTGGGTGCGGTACAACTGGCACTGGCTTTGGATGCGCTTCAGATGCACACCACCAACACATCGCCCGATCGCACAGAATAGAGTCACCACTGGTCTGACTCGAGCCTCAATAAAGTCAAAATAGAGAGAATACAACAATAGGAACAACACCTGGACATCAACGAACCCCATCCTCAGGTCCATCGCATTCAACTGGCTTTTTGTCCATTACATTGTATTAATGCTGTGCTCTGTAGTGAACACAGCCTGAACACTGACTGAGCGCTGGCCGAGCGCTACCCGAACGCTATCAATGCTATAAATGGTAGTCAATGGTCTGTTTTGGGCAGAAATCCAATTTAATTAAGGCAACAATAATGAAACGCCTGAAGCATCGCATGAATCGGTTTGCGTGCATCTGATCGCTGATCGCTGACCGATCGCCGACTCGTTTGGCTCGGAGTCAACGCAAGTGTCGTCAAGAGTGGAACGCAATCAGCTGTGCATCTGATCTCTGCCTTCTCTGGGCTCTGGCTTTCAATCTGACTCTGATTTGGGCTCTGTTTGTATGGCTCTGTGCTCTTTGCTCTGACCACCCGTCAAGTCTCGATCAAAAGGTCAGAGAAGCGATTGTTTATATTCAGCTCATTTGGCAAAACAGACAGAACAGAGTCGAACCGTTCGGACTAATAATGACTGATCGGAACTGCATTGAACACCAGTGAACACCATTGAAGACAAGAGTCATTCAGTGCTCATTCAGTGCTCGACTATCGCCAATAGTAGTCTTTCGGGTGAATTACAAGCGATCGCCAAAACATTCGTGCGATTTGTGGAATCGAAAAATATTTTTAGCTTTTTTCGGTATTTTTTTGTCTGACAATTATTTTGCTTCGATTCACAAAAAGTCTATTCTTTGCGCTGAAATCTGTTTGCACTAAATCTACAATAAATTTGAAGAAAAGTTTCAAAAAAAGTTTAGAGAAAAACAAGTAAAAGAGACAACACTTAGAGGTTGGCATCGAATGCTAAAAAATGCCATAAAATGTGTTTAAGTTGTAGAAGAAGAAGAAGACAGAGCACCAAAGGTATGCCTCGCGGCCACTGATGTCAATCGCAACAGATATCTTAGGAGCAATTGGGTGCAGCTCTGTAGCCACTGTCATGTGCCGAAGTGCCGCACAGGGGATGGCACAGTGGATGCATAGGCGATGCACAGGCGATGCACAAGCGATCGCACATCACTTTTTTGAGGCACACTTCGATCGAATTCTTGGTTTCCGGTCATTATTGCCAGCTATGCAACACTGATATCGCAATCAAGTCCACGAATAGCGCTATCACAGACAGCGATACTTATTATTAGAGTCACTGTCAGTCCTCACAAGACATGAGAGGACAGCCAACGAACTTCAGTGCTCTAATTATAGACAACATATATCTCGAAAGACAAATCATTTGAGTTTTAATTTTAATTCCTTATCCTTTTTAAAAGTTATTAAGAGTTATCTCGTATGCAATACATCGAGAAGTTATGTAAAGAAAAGGCGAACACAGGTCTGAATGTGTGTGCGTGAGCTGTGATGGCAGCGATGGCGTGTCCGCGATGTCAAGAGATGCCACTCAGGCGAGTGAGACCAAGTGCTGGAGCATTGCTCAAGTGCTGAAGTGCTGGACCAACCAAGTGTGTGTCGATGCCAACGATGCCAACAAAGTTTAAAGACCTGTTGCTCGAAGGCTCGAAGCGCTGGCGAGCCATTAAAGCCACTATTGTTAATCTTATCCGAGCAAAGACACTGGAAGTGGTGCTGTCGGTGCTGTCGTTGATGTCGTGCCTCTCTGACTGTCAGCCCATATCGACTGCACGCACACAACCACTACATAATCAAATGCCTGCTATTAAGTGTGGATTTCAAATAATATACTCTTCTATCAAACAAATAATAACAAAAGCTCTGGTAATTAAACTCATTAACAATGAGTTGTCGCCCATTGGAACAGATTAAGGACAACTGATTAAGCGACCGGAAAAGGGCGACAGAATGGGATCGGCAGCAGAGGAAACGATAGCTACGAAGGTAGCAATGGATTGGGATATCTGATGCACAACCTATGCCACAACTTATGCCACAACTTGTGCACTCATTCACACTAACGAATCCAAATGCTATGCAAAGGCAATGCCGGTTAAGTCAAGTGTGGATGAGATCCCTCATCAGCTCTTCTTTGTCGTTGTTATTCATACAAATGATTTATTGATAGAAAGGAGAGCTTAGGATTTGATTGAAAAGAAATGGTTATTATGTGATATGATTGGACATAAATCAGTGTTGAGTCGAGTTCCGGGTGAAACTCATATTGAAATTATTTTAGAAATTGATTTCGAGAAAAAATAATTTGACAGGAAGTGAGTCAAGTGTTTGCTTTGATGTCAATACCAGTCGTCAGATAATGGTATGTCATATCTGTTGTTATATATCGATAGTTTTGGTCCAACTGCTGAAGAAGCGGCAAAAATGATAGCCTTTTGGACGCTATTCAATGAAAAAAGTCAAAGAGTGAGCCCAAAGAGAATCACATTTCGACGACTCCTTTGGTTTTTAAGGTATTCTTCTTTTGATTCCTCACTATCAGTATATACTGAGTATAGTAGTGTGTAGTGAGTCTACAGATGTAGAGATGGAAGGCTCAAATCAATGAATCAGAACACATGCAATGCACAGCTCATGCATGACTGATCCGCATAAGTATCGCTGTGACAGCGCCGAAGAGCCACCGCTTCTTTGGCTTCTTTGGCTCGACTCAGCCCAAGAGTGACCTCAAATTATAAGGTAGGCGACGATGACTTGCGTTCATAACCAGTGACTTCCCTTCAATGGTCTTCCCTCCGATCGTCATATCGGAGTCAATGATGAAACCATTTCTCAAAGATATTATTCTCTTTTTTCTGTCACAATAATCAAAAATAACTCAAAAGAATAGTAAGAAAAATGAGTAAAATATGCATAAGTTTTGCGACAAAGTCTGCCGTAAGTCGAGTCGTGGGAACAGAATCTACCGTTAATTAAACCAGAATTGTCTCGTCTTTGGCTTTACTCAAAGATGTTCTGCTTATTAATGGCTATATGATAGCAGAAGGAGGAGAAGAACAAGAAGTGTCGGAGAAGTGTTGCACTCATTCTAGTGTGAAACTATAATTGCAAGATCGGTCGAAGCGAACAAACCGTTCAACTCATTCAACTCATTGAGTCTCAGTCTCAGTCAGTCTCATCGCTGGTGTCTAAGGTCTGCTCTGGTCTTGTCTGGTCTTCTTTGCAGGTCTGGCCTTCCCTGTGATAGTTATGAGCGGCCAACCCATCGAAACCCATAAAAGGTCGCCCATCGAAAGAGACAGCAATTTAGTCGTTCTATTAGTGCAATATATTTAGGGCTGAGGCCAGTCATAGCACTACATAGCAGTGCTCATAGCAGTCCATTGCATCTGATCTAAGATGTAAACCCAAAAGTAAAGTTTGCAGAGTCTAATGAGGCTCTCGGGTAAACACAAGTGCGCCTCAGTTGCACCCAAAGGTATTGGCTGTCCTAACAATCGGTTGCATCAGAGCTGTGCCGAAGCAGTGCCAGAGCTGTACCAGAGATACGTTAGAGCAATGCCAGTTCGCCAGATATGTAATACACGAACGGAATCGTTGGCAACCGAGAAACTGATACTCAGGAGAGCCGACACAAACTAATTCTCTTTCTTTTCATTCGATATCATAGGCTTAAAGTGGATATACTTTGAGTTTAGTTAAGGAATCGACTAAAAGAAAGTTCGAGTCAGACAGTGATAGCCATAGCATTGCAATAGTAATAACGACAATAACTTGAAATTACCCTCGTTCATTTGTTTTGTGACCACAGTTGGGCACTGTTGGCCACTGTTGCTAGTGTCAGCAATGCTAGCGATGTTAGCTTGGTCAACAGTGGCACAAGTGATGCTTGTGAGACCTGCGCTCGAACAGCATTGCCCGCACTCATACACAAAACAAATATTGTTTTCAATAGTTAACAAACACTTAGAAATCGCCACTAAAAGTGTTTTAGACCGAGAGTCGACTAAAAGGAGTTTTTGGTTGTTTCGGTAGAAAAAATTAGAATTAAGTTATTAATCAATACCTGAGTCGGGGAGGAGTTGGTGTGAGTCTGTGAGCTCATTGAGGTCTGGCAGCTCAGCCCCTGTCAGTCGATGGTCAGCATAATCGGGTAACATTATAATGAAGCTGTTGTCCTCCCGTGGCTCTGCCTCTGCGAATAGAGATATGTATGAGTGTTGGAGTATTGGAGTGCATGAGACTCAGTGTGAGTGTGTATGACTGTGTATGAGACTATGAGCGCACACATATTGATCAGTTGTTGGTTGAGGGCCAGCGTGAGGCCACTGCCGAGGCCTGTGCTCGGCCTGTGCTGAGCCCACAGTGAGCCGGTAAGCGCCAGCACCCAGTCAGAGGTCTGGCCAGCGGGGATCCGCTCGCAGTTGGGGACAGCCAGCGAATCCCAATAGGAATCTCTGGTCAGTGGGGGGTCTGAGCACTAACTGTAGTTAAGCTGTGCCTGATTTCCAGTTCTTTTGGACTTTTGGCAATTTTGTGAGCAAAGAAGTCGAACGATATCTATGTATGTGTTTGTGCTCGCGATGTGTTTATACGGACTTATACAAAGACAGCTGAGATGGAAGACATGGCAGAGCACTGTCAGAAGACTGGCAGAGCATTGGAAGAGCATTGGAAGAGCAGAGGACCAGCATTTGGAGAATTGCAGGCATCGAATGCCTTCTATGCCTCCTTTGCCTGCTTTGCCATCCACTATAATGCTATCATCACATGTACCGAATCGCTGGAGAATATGAGTTCATATATGAAAGTGTATGTGAAGTTAAGATGAATTCAAGAGCTTTTGTGCTCAATGTTGAGCTGAGAGCGAATGGGAATACCATAGGAGTAAGAGATGCCGGGTTCGCACTAAAATATGCATAATATCGATGTGCGAGGCATTCCCATAGGGTTTGCACTGCGACTCCAAATTTGTGCACAACTTTTAAGGCAGGAAAGGGAACAATATTTGCCAGCATTGAGATCAAACCTCGTGAATACGTTTCACACAATTTTCATCTGCTTTTACATCAAAATAAAAGTCTGACAAACACTCAGACCTCTGCATAATCTGATGCTCTAATCGAGTCGTGTATGAGGTTTGAGGCGATTGCACGCCAACACTGTTTTACTCGATCTGTGTTTTAGCGTATTAGTGATGCACTTCTATTGCCAACCATTGCAAATTGCAATGCTCTCTGAACACCAATACAGGGCTTAAAGTGCTGAGAGGGAGAGAGAGGCAGAGAGAGAGAGAGAGCACATGAAATTGTTAGTGTTAGCCTGAGAACCTATTTTGCCTTGCTGAACAGTGCTGAATAGTTCTGAACAGTGCTGAACTGCTGAACACTCGCTCTCTTGGAAGCGCTTCTTCTTCTTCTGCATCGCAGAGAGGGTTAAGACTCTGAGCAAATGCATGAGAGACGAGAGTTGGTGGAGAGCAGGAGCTGAGAGCTCTCCGCACAGAACTCTTTAGTCCCCGAGGAATGCTCTCAAAGCTGCATATCTTATCGTGAAAAAAGTTGGAGAATTTATTTATTAAACACATATCTGCAGAGTGTCATCTGGGAAATGGTTGCCATTGGTTACCGAAGAAATGAAAACGCGTGCACTTGCATAGGTATGTCTCAGTAGTGGCAAAACACATGCAAATTATACGACAGTATTCGACGAAAAGCCTATTCCCGAGGGCTTAGATCTATGGCAAACTAGATCTACTGTATGTATGGATTTTGTGCCGCAATGCCATCAATGCTCAACCAAAGCACAAGACCTGAGCGCTGATGCACTTCTTGGGCTTACGGCTCAACACAGACTAGAGCCTCAGTATAGCCTTAGTGTCACTTATTTGGCAATGCATTCATCAGACAAGACGTTGCGGTCGCGTTGCGACCGACCGCTACCATCTTATGGACCATCAATTAGTGATTACTTTCTATCGATAGACAATTTTCAATAATTCAATAAAATACAACTCTTTTTTACGAAGCGGAGCGAGTATATAATCTTAGAATGTTCGCCCCCCCCCCACGGGACCTAGCAGCTCTAGTTTTCGAGTTTCTTTACTAATAAGGGGGATAGATTTTTCCTAACTATAGTGGGGTGGCTTTAGAGGGGCTAAATAGGGGCTTTTTAAAAATGTCTCCTCTTCATGGGCTATAGTCCTCGCTGAATGCTTGTTTCTTCTTTCAATCATAAAAATCTTGATTTGCATCTCGATTTTGATATTCGAAAAGCTTAGTGTCTATTATAGTTTTCCATATGCAGTCTTCGCCAATTTTGCTGTTCAGTACTATTATAATAGGGAATTTTAATATTTTGCATGATAATAAGATTGTTAGAATTCAACCTGATGATAATTATGAATAAATATTTGAAATGTTCTGAGCAATTTTGAAATAACACTTATTTGGTATCTCTGTTTATAAGCACCTAAACATCAAATAATTATATAAGTTTTTGAAAATATTTAACGCAATGAATTATTAAAAGCTTTCATGCAATTCTCAAACCAATAGAATATTCTGATAGAAAATTATACAATAATTTGAGGTCAAAGCAATAAATGAGAGACAGAGGAGAGAGAAATGATATCCGAAATAAATGTCTAATTATATGCTGTCATGAGATCCTAATTAAAGGTAATATAACTCTTAAGAAATTGCTATCAAATTACAACTACTCTACAGATTCGTTCTCTTTTGTGACTAAAGCCAAATAATAGATCAAAAATATTGATTTCGTGGTAAATGTCTTTGACTCTGACGACGGAAGTCCATAGTTTGGTGCACTCCTTTCTGCTGAGCCCCTCCCTGTTCGCCGAAATGTGAAACAATGGCCAAACGAGTTGAGGCACAGATAGCAAGGCTTGGGCTCCCGAGAGAGAGGACAACAAAAGTGAAACTAATCAATGGGAGACTCACAGCGACGCACAACCGGCACAACCATCAGAACCATCACAACCTGGTCGTTACGGCATTCAATGCACTGGCACAACCAACACACTGTACAGGCAATACAACTTGCACATTGCTGCGTTCATCGGCAAAGTGATGAGACAAGGCTCGGGCAGACTCGGGCAGAGGCTAATGCAGTTCAGCTACAATTAATGACATAAATTATAGGAAAACATATAAAATTCGCATAACTGACAATGATAGGGGATATTTCAATTTATTTTAATAGAATTAATAACTATCAAAAGTTGAGGATCTTGTATATAAATTAAGTGCGTGGCGTGATCGCCACTTCTTAGCATTTAGCAGTCAGTGGCCGGCAGTGGCAGTGATCATGGCCATTCTCCTCTATAACAACATTCTTGGGGCACCTCAAACATAAAGACATTTAATGTGAATATTTATTATATACGACTCATCCGAGAGTCGACAGACATCTACAACACAAGCGTTCAAATCACAAGCAACACGAGTATCGCTGGGTTCGCTGCCAGAGAACCAATGTGGCTATCATTGCCTATCATTGCATTGCTATCATTGCTTCAATGCTACATTGTCTAGCCTTGTGTTGCTTTATTAGCTAATTTCTAAATTCCAATTCTAAACGTCAGACCATTTCTCTGGGACTCATTAATTTTGAGCAAATTAATAAACTATATAATTAGCAAGTCAGTTTCCCCGGAGAGTTATGGCCAAATTGAGGGTGAATTGAACGTGATCATCTCAATGATGGTCTCAGAGAGCATTTGCATAAGTGAGACGCCGACCAAAGCAGCCAATGCTTAGGCCAACAAATATTAAATTAAAGAAAAAGCATTCGCTCCGATGTGAGAATTATTTGTGACACATTTGAATGTATAATTAGGGAATATCTTTGGCGAGAAATATGTCTTATGTCGCACATCAGATACTACTGAGTTATCACTTAAGTTGACTGACGATAAATGAGCGCTGAAGGAGTGGGTGTTCGCACATATATCATATGATAAAAAGGTGTGCGAATTATTAATAGGAGATAAGGAATGAACCGTAACTAACATTTCTCATTAATTATTTTATTGCCAGATATCGAACCCAACGCTATATATTTATGCCAACCCTTAAATGAACATATTTTTTAAAGTGTTGAAAAAATTTGGCAAAAAATTGTGTAAATGAAGAGTAGAGGGTATATGTTGTGTGCGGCTAAAGGCAGCACAAAATTATGATTTCCCCAAAGGTAAGCGTATGTGCATATCTGCAAACGCTTTTTGCGGCTCCAGAACTCCACTACTGCTTAACAGTGATAACAAGCCAACCAAACCTCAAGGGATTCGCACTCTTTCTCTCGCCTCGACTTATGTGCTCTCTATCTCTCCTTCTTTGGGGAAACTTTTTGAGAAGATGAAAATTACGAATCGATAAATAGAGGGCTAAGGAATGATCATTTGGTTTATGCATATATGATATCAAAACTTATTGATGTTATGGCTTATATTGGGCTCAAAAAATGTTTGCCAAACATTAGTTGCGATATTCACTAAACTCATATATATTTTGATGTATTTGTGTATTTGCGAGCATTGAAAGAATCATTGGATGTCGTCGTTAAGCGTTAGTCCAAATCCATTTATTTGCATACCTTTTTCATTGGCTCTCTCATGTCGTTCATCACTTGAATCCAGCGATTTGTGTGACGAACGGCTTTTGTTTGGTCTTCGGTATGATCTCGACTTCACTGTCTCTGATGTGGTCTCTGATGTGGTCTCTCTGTCAGCGATAGTCAGCAATAGTTGTCTTCCTTTTTGTTTCTCTTTCTTCTGTATTTGAGGCCCGACTGAACCCAATGAGCAGTTTGTCTTTGAGTTCGGCAAATGATAATCATCACTGGAGGCGACGACCCTTTCGACGACCCTTTCGTTTTGTTGTAGTTTTCATATTTAATAATGAATTCATAGCATTATATTTTGAAATCGTTTGAATCGCCAAAACGTGATAATATTTATAATTAATGTTTGAGATGATCGCAAGTGTCTCGTCCTGTGGAGCCCTTCACCCTTCCCAGTGGTCACTCCCCTTGCCTTCAACGAAAATTCCTATCTCTTAAATGTCAGCTAATTTTCAAATTTTATTCAAATCCAAATAAATTGAATTAATTGATATTTATATTTATATTTTGATGAATTTAGTGAAAAGGCTTATCGAAACTTGAGATATGGAGAGTTGAGGCGCGCCCTCATTGACGCTCGTCTTCATTAGAAACACTGCCAGAGTCTGAAAGCCTTTCACTGAAAGGCTTCCCTCCGCCGAACCCACCAAAGCGTCCAATACTTGTTTCATAGACCAAAAAGTTTGTATAATCTCCGAAATGATTACAAAATCTTTCAATTTTTTCTTATAAAATAAGTGAACAAAAAATGTGATGAATGTGTTTGACTTCGAGCCAGTGCTGTGACTTTCACTGGGCCTAGGAATTGTGATTCACTCCAATGGCTTACAATTAAAAACATTTGCCAACAGTTTATTCGGCGATAAATTATTTTCGATATAAATTTCAGAACCTTTTGATTCACTTATTTTTATTATTGTAAACATTTTTTCAAAACGAAAGTTTCGTTACGAAACCATCTTTTGATAATATATTTAACGCCTTTCAGAGCCTATCATTAAAAGCCACGATTGAATAGAGACTTGAATTAAGTGCCAAATAGTTGTCATAAGTTTATGAAAGAGTATTGAATGCTCTTTGAATGGCATTCAAATGCCACTGAATTTATTCGCTCATTCAGTGTATATGAGAGACCAAATAATTATGTGATTACTGTTGGAAAATGATGACCAAGTTTGCTATGGTTTGCCATAGGATAACGACTATTGTTTATGAACAAAGAACTCGTTTTTCAATGCGAAGTTCACATTAATTAGAGTGTTGTGTGTGTTGTGAGCGAACACTTCGCTCCGAAGTCTGGTTCCAATTCTTCTCAGACATTATCTTTGGGCTCAACAATAATGAGTTATCTCTGTTTGAGTGCCATAACAAGCAATAAAGAAGTGAAATGGTTTCCATTCGTGTGAAGAATCAATGAATGAACGAATGCGGAAGTTTTGGCTCCGATCTCTTCACTCAAGAGTCGGACGATTAGCCAAATTAAGAATTGCATGCATTGAATGGGCAGTGAATGGCAGCCAATGGGCAACCAATGCATGCATTCAATGCCACTCAACATCAATACTGATTCGTTTGGCATAATATTTGCTTTGATCTGATCATTGCTGTGATCATTGCTGTGATCATTGCTGTGATCATTGCCAGACATTTATCATATTTTATTGGCCCTTTCAGTACACAAATACAGGTATTTTGAGCCACAAAATAAATTATCGGCGCTATGAATGTGAGCGCAAACCTGACCTAAACTTCCTCGTTATGAGTGCTCTGCCTTTCGTCTCTGGCTTTCCCTCCTTTGGTCTCTCGTTTCATCTGATCTTCGGTCCGATTCACGCGAAGCCCAACCAGTAGTCGATCAGAGTTTGAGATAATATCACGAATTATAATACAATCAGTCGTTTCCTTAATAATGATTTTGCGAGCGAAGCCTTGACTCTAAGAGTAGACGTGAAGTTGTTCGCCATCGATGGGTGACTGACCGTCGACTTAATGCTCATGAGTTGAGTTCAGCTTCGGATAACTGATGAGCTCTAATATGAGTCTGTTTTGCGTGATTTACACCGAACCGAGTCGTTAAGCGAAAACCGAATATTTTCTTATCTATTCCTTTCTGATCGCTCTCTTACTCTCTGACTCGCAAACGCTATTAATCTGAAAAAATGTCTGAAAATTCCATTTCTGAGAGACCTAAACAGCTTAGGCCTAGACCTCACTTTAAACCAGTCTTACATAAGAGTCACAAAAAAAGAGGAACCGATTGATAAAACAAGTTGTTTGAGGTGAGCCTCAAATGAAAGCATAGGTTTATGTTATGTTCACTACAATCGAAGAGAAGTCGAATTCTGTTTTTACTTTTTTTTACTTTGCAACTCAACTGCTCTTCTAATGGAATACATTAAGACTTTTATTGTAATGCTTTTGTTTCGTTACTAATCATTTTGTTAGTGAAAACAACGAATTTTATTTTCTTAACTTTTCCAAAAGTTTTTTTTCTCTTACAGTCAATTGTCTT
>JAQGCD010000018.1:0-20052 GCA_034698965.1 Zygoribatula sp. | reverse complement strand
AAATATTTCTGTGAGTTGAGCCAAATTCGATGGATTGGGTGCCATAGGTTGAGGAGTTTGTGGCACCAGATTCACAGTTGGGATAAGGTGTTCGATACCTTTGACTGAGTTCACCTGAAACTCGGTTTGATTATCACTTTTGGCATCGTTTGTCTGAAGCGCCGAACTATTGATCAGCGACTTCTTTGAATTTGTATCACTTTTGTTTTTGGATGACTTTGTCTTTTGTTTTTTACGAGTATTGACTGTCCGAGAGTTTTGCTGAGAACTAGCTGTCGATCGAGATGTGGAGGCACTCATTGCGGTCATTCGACTGATTGGTTGACCTTCGGTGTCGCTGACCGAGTGGTGCCGATGGGGTGACTCTCCCTGCGATTGAATGCCACTGTCGGGGGAGGCCTTCTCCTGATGAAGAGATTCCAAACTAGAATTCGGATGATTTGTGTCATTCAAGTGAGGAACTGATTGAAGGAAATGTGTTATCTTCTCGTTATTGTTGATCACCGAACAGTTCTCGTTGAGTGACATCTGGTTTATCACTCGATTCATGTCTGCGTACAATGAATCGCCTAAATTGTTGTTAGTGTTGGTCTCGACCGTCAACTGAGCCATCGCTGGCTCTGACTTCTCGCTGGAGCCCAAAGCCAAAGAAGTGTCAGTAGATATTGACTGAGATTTTTTGCTTTTGGATTTCTTAATTTTTGTTTGAGATTTTGATCTCTTATTTTCATGGCATTTGACTTCTTTATCGCTCTTCTCTTTCTTAGATTTCTTGTTCTTATTCTTCGTTTGTTTTTTGCCATTGCTGGCACTGATATTGTCTGTGCCAACACTTTTGCTTTTGCTATTAGAATGAGCTTTTGATTTGCTATTCATTTTAACCACATCTTCGGTGTCGGTTTGCACCTGAACGGCCACAGTGGCGGTCGTCGGTGTTTTGCCGCTCTGTGTGTTGGAATTGGATCCCGAATTGGTCGCTCGGTCTCGGTTCTGAAGATGAGGTATACGATAACTTCTGAGTCGTTGTCGCTCTTCTGCCGGATCTCTCTTCTTGTGAGCATACATTGAATTCATAGGGCTGTTCAAACTGAGGGCAGGACTATAACAACTGCTCTCACATGAGACCGACGATGGCTGAGACAATGGCGTCGATGGCATCACATTTTGCTGACAATTGATTCGCAATCCGTTTGAGTCTTCGCTTCGGTTCGCATAACTCTCATTCAGAGACGAAGCTTTAGATTGCTTTGAGTTTTTCGAAGAACGATCTTCTTTTCTTTTGCAATCAATATCACTATCTGACGAATCACTATCACCGGAAACACTGGAACTGCTTGAAGAAGCTGAAGAAGAGCCACTAGTCGAACAGCTATAACTGCCACAACTGCTGGAACTACGAGACGAAGAGTATGAGGAATGGCTGCTACTAGTGCTGCAACTCCGCGACGAACAGTAAGAGGAACTCCGAACCGATCGGCTATCACTACGACTTCTGCTCCGACTTTTACTTCGGCTCCGACTCGAGTCCAATGAGCTGTCATTTCGTTTTCTTCTGTGCCTATGCTTTCGGTTTATCTTCATAGGAATGGGTTGTCGCTTGCCTTTGCCTGCGTGGATCCAACACTGACAGTCGACTCCATGATCAGTACCGTCGTCTGTCCCGTCGCGTACAACACCCGAAACGGCTTCGATGACACTCAACTGACGCTTCGGTAACGGATGACTGACTTCGGTCTTTTTGTTTGGAACCGAATTGGTTCTTCGTGTAGCGATTCTCAGCTTAAGAGTTCCTGTGTTGGTATCGTTGTCCTCTTTGACGATCGAGAACTCGCACTTCTCATTAGTGTCTGAAGCGCTTGGATTCGAGTCCGAGTCGTTTTCGCTCTCACTTTCAGATAAATTTGATTTAAAACTTTTGTTTTTAACAAATCGATGGCTTCTGTCGTTTGATTTGACGTTTGAGTCCAACGACTCGGCCGACGATTTGCTGCTCTTGTCGTCCGAATCCGAGTTATGGTCTTCGCTCTCATGCCTTGTCTTTTTGCGTGTTTTGGTCTTCCGTCTGCTTCGGGAACTGTTTTGCGACAAATTATTTGTATAATTTGTCGACATATACGACGACAACAAAGCACTCGATTTGTTCGCAACCATTCGCATGATTGACACCAATTAGTTCTGTGGTTAAGACAAATGGAGACAAATGAGTGAAAAATCGATATTTCATTGAAAGAAAAAAATCAAAACAAAAAAATAAAACAAAATTTCGCATTAAATTTGATTAATATTTGAAATTGCGGTCAAAAATGAAGCGAAAGCCGAATAAAATATTGGAACCGAAGAGAAAAATGGGTCGGAAGTGACCGAAGGCTGGCCACTGGGACGGGCGGCCCATTGGTGCCTGACTTAGGTTTTCTTAAGGAATGGCTCAAAACAAACAGAAAGAGTCGTCTGTCACAGGTCTTACAGTTGTGTCGAGCTCTGGTCAGGTCGTGGAGAGCTGGTCGCGTGAGTTGAGGTGGTGTTGGGCCACTCGTGGCATCGGATCAGTTTGGGTGATGCGCTGGTCTGTCATTGGTCTCCATTATCTCAGTTAATAAGCAATCATAAGATGAGAGAACGTATACCAAAACATGGCTTCTCTTCTTTCAAAACAATCGGACACTCGACTGATGACAATAGCATCACATCTATGGCACCATCTCTTACACAACGATCACACAACCAATACCTCTATCTGTCTGTCTGTGAGAGTGAGGCACAGCTCTGAGCACAGGCTCTCACTGCACAGCACTGACAGCACTGTTGAGCTCTCCTGTTGTGCAGTCAGTGCTCGGCGGGAGAGCCCACACCTGACGCCTGAGCCCTACCGCTAATCACATACCGGCACTCAATGCCATTGTTTCACTCTATGAGCACTTAATTGAGGAAAGTTTGGTCTCAACACTCGGTTTCATTGTTCTCAGACAATTGTAAATATAAAAGACTACAATTAATTAGACTATCGATCAATCTTTTGATCGAATAATTTGTTCAATACATTAATATTATACTCAAAACGTATTTACACCTAAAAATATATCAAAATCTATTAATTTATAACTAAAAGCTTTGTCTTAAAGCCATTGTTGAGCACTAGTGGCCGATAAGTCCATGAGCTTCCAACAGGCCTTCGGGTCGAACTCGTTCTGGTCTCTGCATAACACCCATACGTAATGAACGCGAAGCACTTTCTCCTGTAATATCAGATGACAAGTCAGCAAAAGATTCTCAAGAGTTTTTAATGCAGATCAGACCGGATCTCCTTCCACTACATTTCCCTTAGCGTCTCGAATGCAATTAATTTGTTGAGCCTGGAAGGTAATGATGAGGACTGGCCCGCTTTCCATCATTTTTCCCAATGCCAACTGAGATGGTGATAAAATTAGAACAAGAATAGAGATTAAGTGCACTCACGTCGACGTTTTCGATGTCTAAAATTCTTGACTCGAATTTGTAGCCAACACTTAGGGCTTGTTTTATCGGATGAGCGATTTGGTTATAAGGCTGTTCCAGAGTAGACATTAATTATTTGGTAATTTTATTAAACTATCACAACCAACCGCTTCGTTTAACCAGTCCTTTAGAATTTCCAGATCAGGTCTAATCATCGCCTCTAAGATATTGGGAATGATGTCTTGTTCGCAGTCCTTCAGAAACTGGTTTTTGTCAAAATTTGGATCTATTTTGCAAATTTCTGTTAACACATCAGAGAGTTCCGTCTTTGAGAAGAGTCCGCCGAACAGTTCCGACATCTTATCGGTGATGAGTCGCGAGGCTCTGACTACAGGATTGTCGCTCTCGTCGTACTGCATCTTCCAGTCGAACACTTTATTAACGTAGGGATTGTTGTCCTTGAAATTCTGCCAACTCTGGTACCAACGACTATCTTTGTGAAGCTCAACGCCGGTCGCCGTTCTGATGAGATAAATTAGATGAATCATTTATAATATCAAGGATATTATATCCTATTATAAGTGAAACTAACTCATTCGGTTCAATAGGTTTCTGCTGAGCCAAAGGTTCGTCTGATTGTTCTTTTCGTTTCCTCAACTTTTCAGGCCTTCTGTAAACTCTGTCTGTTTCTCCGATCTCTTCGCGGACAGCTTGTACCGTCTGCCCATAAAACAGGAGCTATTAGAAGATTTGTGGTAAAACATTTAGACAAAACCTGTGAAACAGTTTTGAAGGCTTCAGATCGACTAATTTGTTCACTTTGTTTGGCGAACGCTTCGGCAGCACTCTTGGCCTGTTTGGTGAACTCTTCGGTCACTTCGCCGGCTTTCTTTCCGAACTCTGTATTTTGGGCGTCTTCTAAACCTTTGGCTAATTTATCTTTTAGTGTTTCCAACTGTTCTTTAAGTTGTTGAGAGCTCTTAGCGGTTTCAGATTCTATCTTTTCCTGAAATCAAATCTAAGGTTAACAATTTAAACTCATTTACAAATTACAAATTTATGTCTGGCTTTCTTAAGTGCATCCGAATCTTCTAATTTCTGAGCCTCTTCTCTAAACTTCTTAAGACTTTCTTTCATCTCTTTATTCTTCGCGTATTCTTGTTTTATATTTTCGAGTACTCTTCCAATAAAACCCTTTTGTTCTGGTCTTTGATTGGAGAAGAATCGAGTCTTCGGAGGTAAATTAATTAATTAATTTTCATAAGTGGCCGAAAGTAACCAAAAATATCATACATTTTGATGAAGAAGACATGACCGACAAAATGACCACTGATTTCGGACGATTGCCGAAGACTTTGGGACAGTTGACAGTCGTGTCGTATGCCTCAGTAAGTGATTCATCTGATCCCGAAGTGTCGATGTCAGATGGAGTTATCTCGAGCTATGAGTGAAGATCTTTGGCCGAAAACAATCGACGAAAAGCCGACTAAACATTGAAATCCATTTAACGCATGTGTTTTGAAAACACACACTGAATGAGGCAATCCTTGCATTGACTGACAAATCTCACGTCTCTTCACAAACCATGTGATATTTAGAACTTCATTGGAACCGATCAATGAATATAAGATTGAAGAAGAGGACAATGAGAGGACAAGAGAGGACAAGAGAGGACAAGAGAGGACAATCAGCCATTGTTTCAGAGGTTATCATTTCGAATGTCATCTAATTGAACATTATTACAACCATTTGATCATTTAACTGCCAATCAAAGGAGAGAGTTTACAAGAAAGGCTTATCTCAATCGATTGTATTCTGTGTATAATATTAGCAAACTTAGATTGTATTGCTCAGGGAATAATTAGATTAACATTCCGATTTTTATCTCTGAAATCGCCGATATTTGTTTAAAATTCGGTCTAAATTGTTGCCAACCATTGAATCATTGCAATTTTTTAATTTAAAAATGTAGTAAAGTGTATCAAAATTTAAGCATAATATGAAATGTTATTTATCATACCTAGTGATAAAACTTGTTTGCTGCACTTTTCACGGTTATTGAATAACAACAAATTGAAAGAATTTTCATTTTATTTGCATTTAAATAAACTCAAATACATATTTATTAAAAGTCCAGTTATATATAGTGATCAATGTTTTATTGAATTCACGAAAACTAAATATGTTCTAAATTAAGATTAAGTCAATAATAATTGAATATTTTTTTATTCCAAACTTTATTTCAATTTTTAAATTAATTTTTAAATATTCAGTTGCAAAGAATCCAATAAACGAAGCAAAACTCGGCAAAAGGTGTCCGTCGGAAGGGTTGCGGCCAATGAGAGGACAGTCAGTGCTGTGAGTCTGTTGTGCGACCAAAACGACTGCAATCGAATCAAAGTAAGTGCAATAAAGGCTAGAAAGCAAAAAGAATTAGCAAAACATTGAGACATCGATTATATGTCAACAAAATAACTATTTCTGTATTAAAATTCATTATTTGTTAATTACATAAAAAATAGTTTAAATTATGTCATAAATAAATGTTCACGAAATAGTGCAAAGTGACGACAACTCCTTTCCCCTAACGATCACTTCTGGCTTTTCTCCCTCTTCTGGTTCCGCGGGCGCGACCGCCGGTGCACTGGCCGGCGTCTGAAGGTTGGACGCCTTCATTTTGATGACAATACCTCCCGTCTGATGCACTACTCTCGGCTTCTCAGCACTGCTGTCGGCTTTGGGCTCATCACTTGACTCCTTCGTCTCACTGCCCGCCTCTTCGATGTTTTCAATTAGTTCTCTATTCTCGAAAATATTTGTCAAATCGTGATTAACCTGATTATTATCACTATTAATAGGTATTTCCAGTTCAATAACTTTAATGTTTGTGTCGTCTTCTTCCTGTTCTGGTGTATTGTCCGACTGTTCCAATTCATTCACTACTGGCAACTCTTCCTTCACATCAGTCACTTCACTCACTTCATTCGTTTCGGGTTTCACTTCGACTTCTTCGTTGGTTTCCATCTTCTCATGCATATCATTATTCTGGTCATCCGATAACCTTGCGAGAGTCTCACTCAATTCATTCTCTAATTTATTGAATTCTTCTCTCATTTCATTCGTTTCTTCCTTTGTTTCTATTTTAATTGACTCTTCGCTCATATTTGCCATTTCATGATCAGAAACATCTTCATTCAACTGTTGTTCAGCGAGTCTTTGTGTTTGAGTGATGATGTCATTGAGACACAAAGGATGGTATATTCGATTATCGGTGTGTTTGATGGCATTCTGTAGTCGCCATTCCTCGTGGTCTTCGTTCCACTGTTGGTCGAACTTCTCACCACAAACAGCACAACAGTTCAAAGACTCGTCTTTCTCTGCAACAACAGTAGAGATCGGTTGTGCTTCTTGTTCTTCCATTTCATTTTCTTCGTTTTGGAAGAGACCCGTTGTGTCTTCTTCATAAGTTACTTCTTTGAATTGCAACCATAGATTCAATGGATAATACCAGTTACGTCTGAGTGAAGCGGCACTAGAATTAGGTTTTGCTTTGTCTCTTCTGTTTTGTCTAAAATGCCAGTCCAAGTGTTTCGAATATTTTGTTTTGTCTTCAGAAGTCTTATCGTCGAACCGAAGCGAACAGTTTGTGCATTGAATACCCCTATAGAGAGCGGCCACAACACTAGGTCTGGCGATCTTCAACGACTCTGAAGTTAAAGTGATTGGAGGGTCCTTTGAAACACTCTTTTGAGACTTGTGTCTCGGCTCGGGTTCATAAGTTTCCTCTTTGGGTGAAGCAATGGTAGCTTTTGGTGAGTTATTTTGCGATTTGTTGTCAATCATTCCGGCGGCGATTAGTTTGGACAGCAAATTGTTTATGTCAGAGGGTTGTTGAGCCGGAGCTTTGTTCATAACACTCTTTGCATCATTGGAGGCTCTATTGATCACTTCATTCCATAAGTCATATCTTCGTTGGTCAGACAACTTGACTCTAGGTGTGGGTCCATCCAATTGAATAGAGTGCGGACCTGTGCGGTCACCTTCAAACCAGACTTGGATCGGGGGTCCACTAAATTTGGCCGGATATGGCTGTCCATTGAGAATAATTTCTTTTCCCGGACCACCAAATTTGATCCTTTGAGGAATGGCAGCGATAGATGGGTCTTGAACTCTGGGGATGTGAACATATTCCTGTCCATTGAAGTCCATTAGCATAGATTCGCCGGTGTGTCTGTCGTTGTCGATATGAATATAAGTGGGGTTTCCTTCGAAACTGATCTGTCGCGGGTCGAGAGTCCTCGGGTCTCTGCGGGCCAACTGTTCGAAACTTGCGTTGGGCGGGGCGTTGAGCAGCACAACAGCGGTCGTGTCGTCTAAATAGTAAAGTTTGCGGAACTTGCCGTCAACAGGCATTGTGAATGTGTCCGACGGTTCCTTCAGTTCCGAATTAACACCACTATTAGTATTATTGAAGTGATTTCCCTTCGTGTCTCGTAATGATCGTTCCATTTCTCTGACCAACACATTATGATCGGCAACACTGATAGCGCCTGCCCTCAGCTTTTCGTTCGCCTGACCTATCATTGAGTCTAGTTCTTTGCGGTAATCTCTGTCTTGAGGCCAGGCGACGGGTCTGTCAATACTATTGTTCATATGACTCGATATCGCATTGTGAGCAATAGGGTTAGTAATCGGACCCATTGAACTCATTGTAGTGACTACACTGGAATCCATTCGCGAGATGTTAAGCATCTCTGGCTGAGCCAGAATAGTTGGCGCCGGAATCGTCGTCTGAACCGTTGGCTGCCCTCCGTGTCCAGACATCGAAGACGTTGGCAGTATTACTGAAGAATGAGAAGCACTGACCGCCGGTTGACTAACACTTTGATGTGGAATGAAAGGCTTAGCCACTTGTGGTGAGCGACCTCGGTGTCCATCTCTTTTATTGGGATTTTGAGTCCATCGCGGACTGTTTTGGTTTCGCGGCGGACTTTTGCTCTTCTGTCGGGGCGAAGGACTCGGGCTTCTACTCCGTTGGCTTCTGCTTCGCTTCCTCTTCTTGGGTTCCCGCTTCTTCGAGTTAGGACTGCTAGATCTGGCCATTTGCTGCTCTTTTTGCTTCAGTTTCATCTCTTTTTCCTAGTCATTGGATAAATTCATTTTGAATAAGCCATTAGTTTGAGGACAGAGTCTAAACTGAAGACTCGAAGAACAAGACCTACAATCTAACCAATCTTCAACAATGTCTATGCAATGGACACGAATTGCTGGAATCCATTGATAAATTAATTTAATGGTTAACACATGACATATGGCAGGCTTGACATAAGCTGCCAACAAATTGTGCATTTTATTATTGATCCAGTTATCAGATCTGGTAATCGGAGATCAAACAGACAATCGGTTAATGACAACATTTCTTATAATATTTTTACACAATTTATAGTTTATTCTAATAAACTATCAAATTTGTCAATAATATAATACATATTGTAATGGCATTGAAAGTGAATTCATTGATTGCATTGATATGTTTGAGTGAAAAACAATTAGAATTATTCAAATGGTTCGGAAGAAGGATTGAATGCGAAAGCCATACCTGAAGAGCGCGGGCCTGTTCTTCCAGTTTCCTCTTCTGCATCATCACATCGTATTCCAGTTTCTGTTTCTGAATCTGAAGTAATTCATTCTGCTTTTGAATTAGTTGTTTGGCCAACTCTGCGCTCTGAGAATCGCCACTACTAATGGGGGGAAGTGCTTTCTCGTTCAGGAACTTCGGATTTATGTGGACCTGTTGTTGGCGAGCGCTTTGGCCAGATGTCGACTTCTCTGTAGGTTTAGCCGGCTTCACCACAGACTTGAGCTCCGGTTTCGTGTTGTTTGCCTCAGGCTTGGGCTTTGCAGTGATAGGCCAGGCCGGGTCGAGCTTGCTCTTGATGCGGGTGTCGATAGCGTACAATTTGCCGATCGGGAAAATGGATGACCACGTCTGACGTAATTTGTATAACGAGAGCCGAGTCTTTTCGTCCACTTTCTCGAAGACATCACAAAAGTTGGATACAATGTTCTGCGTGAAGAGCTCGGTGTAAGGTTTGCCGACATTCTTGCAGACAGAGTCCAACAGGTAGAGGACGGGCAGCTTCTTCTCGGCGACCACTGAGTGCAACCGTTTCTCAATTATTTTAACGATTTGCGTGGCCTTCGTGTCCTTGTAGTCCTCGGACAACATCGTCAACATATTGATCAGTGGCTTCGAGTTGAAGGACAGGTCGTTGAGCGACGACTGAAAGTCGCCCATCGGGTCTGAGTCCGCGTCGGCCGCCATCTCAAGCCATCGATCGGCTTAACGGCTCAATGAAGGTCAATATGAGTGAAGTTGAAGACTCCTGAGTGACAGATCACGAGATTCGGGACTCACTTCACAGTCATTTGAGACAATTTCAGAAGATTTCGCATCAATTCATTCAATCGTTCAGTCAATCGATTCGTTAATCGATTTATTTATTTTAGAAAACGTTTGCTTTAATTGTGTTTTCGTTTTGTTCGTTCATTTAATATCTAATCACAAACAACGTTACTATAACTGAGGAGATGTAAGGCAGAGACGGAGAGGACTATGGGAGAGGGAGGGAAGGGAAGGTAGACGCGGAAGAGAGACGAGAGAATCAGAGGATAAGAGGCGTTCGGCCAAACGGAACTAATGACACACTTAGAGGACAAACAGTGCGGCACCGATGCGACCAGTGGTGGCTCACCGGCGCTCCACATGCGAGACACAACTCACTGTAATGTCACTCAAATAAGTTTGTTGGTTCATGACTATTAATTGGCCATATGCTCATGCAATTGTATCGTTTGAGCTAAGGAATCGAATATTTGTGATATACAATATATGACAAATACTAATTTTCGGAACATTTTATTAGATTCTTTAAATGGAATTCGACAAATGGTGTTCAGTTCTGTAATAATGTAGTGATAGAGCACAAGTGGATAACATCAGAGCGCCTGCACTGCCGACAAGCTGTGCATACAATTGCATTGTTGACTTAACAAGTTGCAAGGTGCCAACTAGGGTGTCCAGGTTCATAATGACGGATTCTAATTTAATTTTGGGAAAATTTCTACAAAATCCTAAAATTGGAAATAAAGGAATAGAATCAAAGGTTAAAATTTGCTTCGATGATCAATTTGATCGTATTTCAACCAGTCTATAAAAGTAGACATTGTAATTGATAACCTTAGACCAAAGATTGAACAGAGCAAGGTGGTGGCGCTAGTCTGGGCGATTCCAATCTGTCAGCAGTCGGATGTGTGCAACCAATGATTACAACTGAAGGTTCGGTTCTCTTCTATAAAAATCATTTTATTGTTGTTTTAGCAAAATTAATGTGATTTACAACTTTTGATACAATTATTTCGCAAACAATTCTAGATTTTAATTCATTTTTATCACAGAAAATAAATAATAATTATTCGATAAAATTAATAGAAATACAAAATATAATACTATTGAGTGATTCGGCGACTCTTTTTCTGTCTCATCGAATCAATCCTGAAGTGAAATTAACAACTATTAAATTCAGTAACCAATAGAGCGATAGCTGTATATAGAGCTGGCATTAGCGGAGACAATGCACAGATTAGAAGAGGTTAGCGGCGATCTCGTCGTCGTATCTGATTGAGGGTTAGTGTGGGTTTGCGGTCGACCGAACAGTGTTAGTATCGGAAGCAAAGGAGAGCAGAGACAGAAGAAAAACAAGTGTTTACAAGTAATTTACATTAAGAGACGATTGCGTTTCGCACTAAAGCTTTTTATTATAAATACATTTAACTTACATTTTAACCTCTTCTGGAATAGCGATGTGCTCTATGGGTAAGAGTGCACTCAATTCGGCTAAATTCGTAACGAACTTCAGTTTCTTGGAGAATTTTGAACTGAAAAGACAGTCAGAGAAAATTTATGATCCATTCATGTCATCTCAAATGATTACCTAATGAATGGTTTACTCATAATGATGAGCGTCTTGAGCCAGAAGGTGGGGTGAACCAGATAAAGCCCCTTTAAGTTCTTCTTCAGCTTCCGGTCGATCATGTAATAACACCTCTTGAGCCACCCGAATGTGGGCATATTGTTGGCCGGCGGCGATATACCCGCATTGTGAAAGTATATCAGGATATAGTCGTCGGCGATCAGGTTGTGTAGAGTCGTCAAAACATACCTAAAACTAGTGTTTAATATTGGGTTGAGAATGGCGTCAGACTTACATAAATAGATGGTCCATAACATAATTGTAATCTTTGCGGGACCGGTCGGGTAAATAACAGGCAGAGAAGACAATAATGGCCGGACTCGAACCCAATTGGTGGCTGTTCTCAGGCAAAGTGCTCGAATGAAAGTATCCGCCGTGTGATATGACTTTTTTGTAGGGATCGATAACTTTCATGTCAATAGGTTTTACATCACCGGCCGGTCCAATAGGACATGAGGTTTTCCAGGCACGGGACTCATCCAATTCCTCCCTAGCAGTTATAGGCTCTATTGCTTGGGAGGGCTCACCGGTTCTGGACTTATCTGTAAATAGTTTTGAGAATAAAATACAGGTTTAAGGAATCGCTATACGAACCATTGATTTCGTCACTGGTAAAGAATTCTCGGTTTACGTTGATCTTCTTTTTAGTGGTCGAAGGTCTACGTACTAAACCTATATTAATATCAAATGTGATAAATTAAAAATTGTTCAATCTAAAAATGGTTCAGTTCAGTGCAGTGAAGACATAGAAGTAGTGCAATGATAGGATTAAGATGCGAGCGCTAATAATTAGTTTATGATAAGCAATAGTCACGTTGGAAAAAAAAGAGACAGAGCTTGAAATGAACAGTTCACCGGAAGATTGAGAGAAGAGATTTATCTTTGAACCATTGGTTTTTTCTTTTCTAACCTTTACTCTCATTGTTTTCATTGACGCTCAAGTTATTCACATTATTATTGTCATTATCTCCTTCTATCGGAACCGATTCTGGATTAATTGTCGATTGGCTATCATCTAAAGGATGCCCGGAAGGAGTGTCAAAGTTGTGTTGGGTTGCGGGACTCAAATCGTCCGAAGAATTGAGAATCTGATGAATCGTCATTCGAGGACTGATCTTTTTCCTTTGGCTTTGTGTCAAGGAAGAATTTCTTTTGAAGGGAGAAATTTCGTCCCTCTCTTCACCATTGGAAGCATTTAAGTCCGAATTGTGATCAGAGGTAGAATCGGATTCCTGTGGAATGTCTAACAATGATTTGTTCCCATTTGCAGGCTTTTCCGGGCTTTCAGTGATTGGCGTCGAATTTGATTCGCTGTCATTAGATTCTGAAATGCGAGTGAAATTATTTTAAGACAAGTTTTTTAATATAATCGTATAATAAATACCAGCATTGAGTGTCTCTTCGCTCTGGGAGTGTTTGGGTTTGTGACCATTTTCCTCATTGAGATTGTCGTTATCACCGGTGTAAATGATCGACTCGGGTCCGAACGAGTCGAAGTCGAACTCGATCTCATTGTTCATGCCATTGTTCAAAGGCCAGCCATTGTCCAGGTCATGGTCTTTGTCGGAATCAATGTCCTGGTAATCGCCGACGAGTTCTCCGACAAACGAATCCTCGATATATGAGCCATAGATAGACTCCGGGTTATTAACTCTCGTCGAGTCAATGGTAGGCATTTCAAGCTCTGACTCTTTGTTCGCATCTTTTGGCGACCCGTTTGTCACGTCTATGGTTAGCAAAAGTTTTTTAATAAGAATCTCAAAATTCTAACCTTTCATAGGAGAAGAAGGGAAAGAGTGTTCATTTGGAACCTGAAGATTGATCAAAATTAATGAAGAGTACGATTGAAGTATGGAATCAAACCTCGGTCTCCATTGAACTATATTGAGGTGACTCAAGAAATACAACTGTTTCTGGAATGTAATTGACAACAAATTCTGGATCGACGTCTGCGGTCGACAGAGATTTCAATAACAGTTTCCGATTAGAAGGAGAATAGTTGATCTCATTGTCTACTGTATTGTACGTTAGTTACGAAAATTATTTATTAATTAAGAAAAACTACTATTAAATTTTTAATCATAAACGTAACATCAAAGTAAATTCAAACGAAACTTAATAAAAGATTTCAAATTATTAAATACCTGCTCCATTGGTTTGGCCAAGTGATGCAATCAATGGTAGAATTACTTTTCTCGAGGCTTTCAGATTGTTTTGTCGGTAGACTTTCAAGCTTTTCGCTTCTGATATTAGTTTCAATTCCAATCCACTGCTTTCAGATTCAAGTTTTACAGCAATCTATAAAATTTATTTAAAATTTAACCATGGAATTAAATTAATTATAATACCGTTTGTAGAGTGTTGTCATTTTTGGCGAAGACGGCCAGGTCTCTCTTGACTTGGTCTGGGTTAGTGTTGTCGATTCCGAGGATAATTATGGCATCGAATCGATTTGAGGCATTTGTTGCGAATTCCAAAAGGCGTTGGCGTTTGTCTTCCAGTCCTAGATTGGAGACCAGTTGTCCAGAAATGGATGAAATAATGATTCGTGGGTTCGGCACTATTTTGCTGTCTTTAAGTAACAACTGTTCAAAAGTTAAATTTTTTGTTGAATTTTTGGCGTCAATCAACTGCTGATAGACTTCAGAGCGTGTAATCGATTTGTCAATAATGACTTCCAATTCGTTGATAATTCGTTTGTCTCTTTCGTTGAATCTTTGAGCTCTTTCGGAGAAATTGATGGTATCTATGGTCGACGAAAAATAAGTTCTCCGAACAAACAGAGCCTAATTCTAACCCAATATAATGGTTCCGAAGAACATGAGCGCCATTTGGGTGTCATTTCTGAGATCACTGGCCAGAAATCGTTCGGCAATTAATGTAGAACAGGAACCAACGGTCTCGTCAATCACCACTTTTGATGGATCGGGAATCGGACACTCTTCGGGGTCGTGTTTGTGGTGATCAATCACTTCGACGATTTGCCCATACTTTGCCATAGGTTTGTCAGAGTTGTGATCGACCAAGGTGATCAGCACTTCCTCTGAAATAATTACTCGAATTAGTCGATAAGTCAGGGTTGAACAAGAACTTACTGTTTCGAAGTGCTTCCCAGTCGATCTGATCCCTGCAAATCAGCTCATTTCGGTTGATATGAACAGAGTTTTCGAACCAGAAGATGACTTCGGTTTTCAATTCGAGTTCACTTCGAGTTGTGTTTAAGATAGGAATAACAATTTGCTCATCGGATCCATGTTTCTGGACATCGAGTGTGTCAATGAGTCGATGAAATAAACCAAAACAAATTGGTTGTACTCACCATATATTGTGTGTACTTAATGAATGCCAGACCGACGGCACTGACCGCTGAGTCGAGATCACATGACTCGTTTCCGACCACCAGTTCTATCGGTTGTGACAATTGGCTCAGCTTTGACTACAATTAAGAGAAATAATTAAATTAGATGTCAAGTGATGTCCGATCGGAGAGTATATAAGAACAGGTGTCCCACCAATTGGTTTTGACATTTCTCCAAATAGCTATCCATTTGTCGACTCGTTTCTCCAAATTATCCAAATTTTGTATTCGAGAGGAAAAGCAAATGATTTGCTTGTTTTGCAATCAATTGATGGCAAAAGTGTTAACCAAATGACCGACAAATTACTTAATTTGATCACTGAATGGGGAGTTAAGCGAACGGAAGGCCATAAATGAGAGAAAACTCATTTGTTTTGATTGAATGAACCGATGATTAAACGAAACCAAAAACCAATTCAACAAACAAAACATCGAATCAGTGAAACCATTGCACTATCGGAGCACTGAATCGCTCACTGAGTGAACACTGACTGCCACTGACTGACTGAGTGGACACTTCAAGTCGATCGGACACTGCCATAGATTACGTCAATGCCCCTAAAGATACGGTCATTGATTACCCATTGTGAGGGACGAAATAAGTGACGTATGTTATGGTACGACACAGAACTTAAAGTTGTTGGCGTTGACGTCCGCTCTCAGCCTCAGCTGACACTCAGTTGTCGGCAAACTGACTCTGCGCTCACTCGTCCGACAAATACGTCTCTACAACCACTTCAAGACGGACTACCCTTTACGTAATGTTTGAATGAGTGACAGGAAATCATTTGATGTCTGTGACAGACCTTTAAATCCGTCAGTGATTACGTCAGGGTTTGGACCTTTAAATCACGTGTTTTGTGAGCGATCGGTCGCTCTGGCAGTCAGTGATTGCGTGTAGGGATCGATACAGTCGTCACTCATTGGATCCAATCATACGGACTTCACAGCAGACAACTCTACTCCAAGAATCAGTGGAAACAGTCTTTTGGGGGCGTTTTAAGCTTTAGTGACAACAAATCTTCGCACAGTTATCTGATATCGTCGGGTGATCTCAATCAGTGAGCGATGGCCAGTCAGACGCAAGGCATTCAGCAGCTGTTGACCGCCGAGAAAAGGGCGGCCGAAAAGGTATGGCCTGTGAAGCACAGGTGTGAGGGTTGCCATTAATCTGATGCAATTGTGATGACCTCCAGGTTCAAGAAGCTCGTAAACGTAAGGCCCGTCGTCTGAAACAGGCCAAAGAGGAGGCCAACCATGAGATCGAGAAGTTTAAGGCCGAGAGAGAGAAGCAGTTCCGTGACTATGAGCGACAACACATGGGCTCGAGAGACGATATCGCGGCCAAAATAGAGGCCGAGACCCGAGTCAGGATGGACGCGATGAACAAGAGTGTGGTCGCAGCTAAAGACAAAGTGATTGAGGACCTCTTGGCTCGAGTCATCTGCGATGTGAAGCCTGAACTCCACATAAACCTCAGACTCGAAGACTTTCCACAATAAGTGTCTCTCGTTTTAGTCATTTCTCACTAAATGTAATACTAATTGCATTCCGTTTGAGATTTAATTAATTGTTTTGTTATTCAATGTTAGCCAAGAGTTATGAAATTCAACACATTTATTGGTATAAAAACAATTAAAACAAGATTATAGCAAACATTAGCTTTAGTTTTATTGTCAAATATCAATACAAATATAAGATTTAAAGAAAGTTTCAGAGGATTTGTGTGACTGTTTCGACGAAAAGACATTTCAATTGTAATATTCATTAACCAAGTCTTCAATTATTCAAATAATATATTAATTAAATCAATAAATAATCAAATTATAGAAAATATAGTTTATATCACAGCATATGATATGAAATGACAAATAATTTTCAACAAAACTTAATTTTCAAATAATAATACGATTTAAAAGGAATAATGAAATAACGGAAAGGAAAGTCGATTGGAATCAAAGCAAAAGAGCGGTTCGAGTGAGTGATAGGCTTTAAGGCACGACAGTAATGAATTGATCGACATTTGTCATCATAACAGGAATCACCAGATCATCCATATTAGGCATTACCAACACTTTGGCGAACTCTGACCGCAGTTTGCGCTCAATTATGTCCGTCACATGACTTATGCTCACTTCGTGTTCGCCCAACTTGGGTCGGGCGGACAGGACTAGATCGGGATTGCCTCGGAATCCGTACCACAAGCGGTCGGTCGGCGGCTCAGGAATATTCAATGCTAATAGATTGGACATCAATTAGTAATCAGTGAATTCAATCATACAAAAGTGTACCTAAAGTTCCATTCAGTGTCTGTATCTGAACGGTCAGTATAAGTGCAGTTTTGGAGACGCCTTCCATCGCTCGTTTGATATACTTGTTTTCAGTTGCCTTTTGAAAATATTGCGAAGAAGCGATTTTGTCGACGAACTTAAGAAGCTTTTGCTGCTTTTTGTTGGAGTCGGCGTCATCGGGGTCTATCGATGGCTTCTCTTCCAATTCTTCATCAGAACTGGTGATAATCGAATCGCTTTCGTTGTCAGACAAATCTAACTCCGATTTCTCGACAAAGTTTTTCATCTCTTGTCCATTAGCCTGTTCTTTCAGTTTCATTAGATTCAGTTTGGTCTCCAAAGTCATTGTGAAACCGCCTATCGTTGTAACAAATTAATAAAACAAAGATTATTGCGAATGAGATCAGACCTGAATAGGTGATGTCGAAGTCGATCCAAAGGCCTCTTTTGTCAACGACGGGAGGATTGGGCACGTCATTGAATTTGGGTAAAGTGTTTCCGAGGTCTATTTCGGTAATGGTCAGTGATTCCATGAAATACGGAAGTCGCAATCGCCTTAACTTCCTCTGAATCTTAGCCGCGATATAATTGGACCAAAATTGTTCGTTCAGAATATCAAAACAGATTCTACTGATCAGTGCGTTGAACCATAACAAGGAAGACGTGTTTTGTGTCTTGAAAGCCATGATTTTGTTCATAAAAAGATTGTAATCTAATTGCTTGGACATAATCAAAAGCTCTCTCTTAGGACTCGATGGCGTACTTGAGGCAGATGAACAAGTTGTTGCGCTTTGAAGGGATCCTAAGTCTAAAGAGTGCGTTCGCGGCAAAGACTCGATTTCAGATGAGATCACATCTGAGGCCGAACTGGGAGTCGGCGGACCAGACGTTCCGGTGGGTGCGTAAACGGGCTGATGTATCACTTCTCGAAGCTTCCAAAACCATTCTTCTTTGTCACGACAGTTGCGAACGAAAAGAATCAATTTATTGATACTTTTGCTTTTAATGTCTTCCAATTCCAGACAAATCGGGTATTTCTTACTCCAAATATATTTCTTTTGATTCTTAACGCTTTTAGGCAGAAGAAGATAAACCTTTTTATGAGTCATTTTCGAAATGTCGAAAAATCTTTGTGAAGAAAAAATTGGCAAAGAATTGGATTTTAGTTTTGATTTCTTAATGTCGTGTTTCGGTTTGGAAAGTCTCAAACTCGAGCCTTGAAGTCTGACATAAATGAGTTGTACTCTGAATCCGTGGTCTCTTTCTTCGTAACTTCCGGCAAACTCGTAGACCCATCCCTTGAAAATCTCTTCATTATGTGCGATAGGATTCGCAATATCGATGGTCAAAAGCTCTTTCTTGGATGACTCTCTCCTCTTGCGGGGCCTCATAACGACATAGTTTGAAATAACATAGAATAAAATAACGGCAAACAATATAAAAGTGGCCACAATTCCATAAAGAAAACCGCTAAACCATCGATTGATGGGAAGCGATACCGATATAATGAGAGATATCAAAGCGATTATTAGAGCACATGTATTGAACAGCTGGCTGTAAGTCCAGGTCGCAGGAGGTTTGGTCAGGTCTGGCATAAAACTATATTCATTCGACTCATTATTTTCATCGATAGACTCTTCAGGCTCTGAAGGGTTTTTAATCTCGAAAAAATCGCAATCAATGATCTCTAAGTTTGGCTTCAATGCAAGTGGTGGGATGTCTGAATGAGTTGACTGGTTCTCACAGTCGATGGACAACTCGCTCACTGTGTCTGTCTTAAGGCTTTCGGTATCATTTATTTCGCTATTTTTGGTACTAAATGAGTTCCTTTTTGATGAATCTCTTGACTGGACGTCGGACTCTATCGGTTTGGCTTCCGAAGTGTCCGAATTGTTCAGAAGTTTTTCCCTCTCTCTTTCCCGTTTCCTTTCGTCAATCTTTTCCTTTATCTTGACTTTCATCTCATCAAACCAATTGGGTTTAATTGATTCTTTGTCCTTCTCTTCGTCCAGACTTTTGGTTTTGTTGAGTCGTGAAGCAATGAAGTCTTTGACAGAAGGACGCTCTCGGGTAGCGCCCGAACCTCTAAGGCTTGGACTGGCGTTGGCATCGGTGCCGGGGCTGGTGGTCGATGATGTGAGCGAGTCATTCAGTGACTCTAATGTCTCGTCACTGAGCCCATGAAGTGCTTCATTTGATTCGAGCACTTCTTCGAGCAAATCGTCGTCATTCCGATTGAACCTGAAGGTCGGAGTTCTGGTCCGGTTTGTCCGCGACATTACTTCTTCTGTATCATACGAGTTGTGCACAATTATTGAGTTAAAATGGCTTAAAGTGAACAAACAGTTTGCAGATTACGATCAATTGAAGAGATGGACAATCGATGGTAAGCATAGCGTCGACTCAACTGATCCAAAACATGCAAAACAAACAGTCATCGATGTGATCGTTGGCCAACGCATTGTCCGCTTCTTCGCCGACCACTACATTCGGGCAACAAATCAATTGATAATCGCTTTGTTTGTCTAATAATTGACTTTCGTCTTAACGTTTATTATTATGCAATCATTGCAATAATGAAAGCAATGAAACGCTTTTCAGTGCAATACTCGACTCAATGCACAGTTTGTGAGTCTGGAGTCTCGCCTCCACTCAACACTGAGTCTCAACACTGAGTCTCAACACTGAGTCTCAACACTGTATTGACTGCTTTGACTGCATTGCACTGCAGTTGACGTACAATACGTCAACTCATCTGAAAGTCCGGGCTTTTCAGACGATTGTGAGGCCAATCGGTGCCAATCCGTACCGATCTCTGCCTCGTATTTGCCGATTCACGACCGCAATACTCGAAATATCGATGCAAATCAATGGCTGACGATGACTGTCATTGATTGAATTGGTTTACAGAACGATCAATGTCTATAAGATTAATGTC
>JAQGCD010000017.1:0-20744 GCA_034698965.1 Zygoribatula sp. | reverse complement strand
GTGATTTGTATCACCAGATTTATTCAAGCTTGATTCATTCCTTTTGAAGTAATATGAACATATGAATAATAAGACATGAACCCATTCAAATTAAACATGCAACATTACAATTGAGTATTTATAATAAAGTAGTTACTACAAAACTTAGCAATATCTACTAAAATTTAGAGCCTAATAATAACTAATAAGAGAAAACTAATAAGATTCGAGTGTCAAACCTGGGGACCCAAATCGAATCGTGGGACTGATGATCACAGCTGTTCGGGTCGACGCCGTAATGGCTGCCATTCTGGTCGACTTGACTCTCTTTGGCAATAGACTGAGTGTTTGCAACACTTTTATGACAACATTCAGTGGAATCGTTAACTGCAAATTTATAATTAGGTTATAACAATCAAAGTTGGAATAACTCACTGTATTCGGGTTGACTTCTGTAAGAATTATTATAACCGATCTGTGTGTCGCCCAGACTATCATTCCTCTTAAGTTTGAGCCTCAGTTTGGAGACGAGTTCCTCTTCAAGTCGATCGCAAGCTTGCTTCTTATTGTATGACAAACTGATGGGCGAATCCATGTTGGCATCATCTTCAAGCTCGTTATCACTGGAAGGTACACCACTAGAGAGACCGTCTTCGAGGACAGGCATCGCAATAATCTTGTTATTGGAGAGCAAACTACCCTCTAATGAGAGTTCGCTTTCTATTTCATTGCTATCACAATCAGTGATATCAGGCGAAAGCGTGAAGTTTCGGTTGGGTTCGACCGCTCGGTCGGCCACATCGGGCCCCACCTCCACGTCGGCGCACGTACTCACTGGTGATCTATCATTTGAAGTTATTTCATTAAAAATGTGTTGTCTGACTCGTTCGTGCAAAAGAATTAGCTCATTTTCGTGAGCGATCGTCGAGTCGTTGACACTCTTCGATGGGCTCATTGTAGCAGATCTGTCATCTTCCGAATTGGCCGAAGACAAAGTGGCCAAACGTTTGCCAACATAGGAGTTGCCGACGGTATTCATGCGATATAGTTTATAATCCAAATCTGAGAACTGGTAAATATTCATATCTCTATCGGTGGTCTCCAAAATGTCATTTTTGTAAGACTCGAGTTCACTGGTGGGCACACTTGGAATGTCCGAGGATTTGGAACCATTAGAAGCGTTAGTCGGTGAGTCTTCGTATGGCATCGGAATACTGAGAATTGATTTGACCAATTCATCGCATGATATGTCTCCCAATCCACTGCTGTCAACATTGTTCGCTAAACCTACTGACAAGTCTTCGTTGTTGATCACTCTTTGAGGATAACCAGGAGGCTTCGGTCCATATCTTCGGGGAGACCCATCGTATTGGGCGATAGGAACGTTTCCAATGACTCTTGCAATGCCTCTGCTTTCATCAACCATTGATGGCTTGTTCTGTGGAGATGTCTTCGAAGAGTTTTCTTGACTTTTAGAATCATCGCTTTTGTCTGATTCTAGCTCTTGGTCTCCTTGACCTTCTTGGCCTTGTTCTATGGAATCGCACACAATTAACGATTCATTCACACAATTGGTCTGAGACTCAGAATTAATTGGTTTAACAGAGAGTTTCAATTCTTTTTGATCAATCTCTTCGATGTCGTCATAAATAATTTCTGAGTCCTGTTTAGAGGCGAAGTCTTCGTATACAACAATACCAGAAGAGAGTTTGTGTTTGTGTTCACCACTTTTGCTCAAATCAGTCAAGAGATCACAAATCGGCGACTGAAGCAAATGATTGACGGAGGCGTTGGTCGCGATCTCCGATGTCGATGATATGCTATTGTTATCGTTGAGTATAGTTTGGGTCGTATTGTTTCGCTTAGATTTGCTAAGAATTTGCGAAACTTTGTCCTCATTCAAGTTATAATGTGATAAGAGGTTAGAATTGAGTCTCTTTTTATTTGGCTTCGACTTGGAAGCGCTGAATATCTCTCGTCCGCCAGCGATCTCTATCCGACTCTCTCTCAAAACGATATCCTTGTCGTTGATCGGCTCATCGTCTTCTTCTTTGTTGTCAAGACAAGGCTTATTTATAAAAGTGTGGTTCAATGGCTTGTATTCCTCTTCGGGAGAGAGCAAGAGTTGGTCCAATTTGAAGCCAATGGCTGCCAAATTTGATTTTACGCTGTCTTTGGACACATTGTCTGTGTGTCCCATTTCCACATTCTTCGCTTCTTTTGCTTCATCCATAGCGTTATCGTTGATGAAGTCGAGGTCAATCAGCAGATGTTTATCATCTCTTTTGTGGTTGAAGTTCTCATTGAAATCGTTGCTATCAATGGACTTATTTTTTGGCCGACATTTAGGAAACAGTTTTTCGATCAATTGCTCGTCGATATCATCGCAAGGGTTGACACAATTATCATTAATTTTGTTGAATTCATTCGCCATAATATCCCATCTGATTTAGTTTCAATAGACATTACATAATAGACCGATGAAGTCGACACTCAGGCAAACCATTTGTCGAGATTCACTTCATTGCAGCGATGGCTCACTCTTTCAATGACTAACTGAGCGACCGATTCCTTCCTCTATATAAGATATATCAACTTTTGGTAGATCTTTGGGCTGACCTCTGGCTCAACTCAGGTCACTCGACGGCTCGGAAGAGCACAAACTCGAGTGACATTTCGTTTGATTTGTTTATTGTATTGAATAATATTTAATGTTTACAACCAAACAGACATCTCATTGGGTCTAAGCTCTCATTTGACGTTCACAACAACCGTCACTTTCAGTCCCAACTGTTGACCCCTTTGTGATGACTGTGAGCGACCGAAGTGGAGTCACCGATCAGTCACTCGTTGAGACCTTTCCCCCCGTATTATGTTATCTTTTGACTCAAAATACTCTTACATTTCAAGTCACTTAATTTGAAAGAAATTGGATTGGGCTGGATCTTCTTATTCAGTTAGAAGATAAAACATGTCCTCAAGTGATGACAATAAGCAGAAGAGATATGAGAAGATCGAGTTCTTAGGGGAGGGACAGGTATGACCTCGATGATGATGTTCATTAGATGTAATACTAACCGGTCTTAATCTTCCACTACTTTATAGTTCGCTACGGTATATAAGGCCAGAGACACGAAAACCGATGCCATCGTTGCCGTCAAAAAGGTATGATTCCATTCATTTGTTCTCATCCATTATCTTGATGTCTTTTATAATTTTCACAGATTAAATTAGGCACAAGAACCGAAGCCAAAGATGGAATCAATCGAACCGCTTTGAGAGAAATAAAACTATTGCAGGAATTGTCGCACAAGAACGTGATCGGGGTATTCCTTTTTCCTTGAGAATGGTGAATTCAATGTCTTCCTCTTATAGTTGTTGGATGTGTTCGGTCATCGGTCAAACGTGTCACTGGTCTTTGACTTTATGGAAACAGACCTCGAAGTGATAATTAAGGACACAAACATTGTGTTACTGCCGGCAAATATCAAGTCTTATATTTTGATGACATTAGAAGGACTCGAATACTTGCATTTAAATTGGATTTTACATCGAGTAAGTTTTGATTAGTATCGACTATTCGAAGCCTTATTCAATTGAATTTTAGGATCTGAAACCTAACAACTTATTACTTGATGGAAACGGCGTATTAAAGATTGGAGATTTTGGTTTAGCCAAAGCGTTCGGATCTCCTAACAGAATATATACCCATCAAGTGGTGACACGATGGTACAGAGCGCCCGAACTACTTTATGGCGCTCGAATGTATGGCACGGGTGTCGACATGTGGGCCATCGGTTGTATATTAGCAGAACTTTTGCTTAGGATTCCTTTTTTGCCTGGAATGACAGACTTGGATCAGTTGAGCAAAATAATGATGGCTTTAGGAACACCAGATGAAACCTCATGGCCGGTATGCACTTTCAATGTCTCTATTTAATGACACATTCATGACATGAATTTTTGGTTTTCAGGGCGTTCAAAGTCTTCCAGATTATGTGCCATTCAAGCCTCAACCGGGGACTCCTCTCCGAGAAATATTCACTGCAGTCAAAGAGGATATGCTCGAAGTTTTATCTCGAATGTTAGCCTTAAACCCATTAAGCCGTTGCACAGCATCGCAAGCGCTAAGAATGCCATACTTCAGCAATAATCCGGCGCCGACTCCACCCGAAGATCTGCCGCGACCTCAATCCAACTCTGATACGTTCGATCCAGATATCTATAAGCCTAAGTCGAATAAAAGAATATCATCGGATAAATTGGCGCCAATGGCCAAACGACTCCATTTCGACGACACTGACATGTGATCACTTCATCTCTTTAGGAATTGTTCAAAGATTAAAAACAATTTCATACAAAACCATCAGTTTATTTGAAAATATTTTATATTATGGACAGATGTGTCACAACTAAGTCTACGCTAAGTTGTATATAGAAATAGAGAAATGAGGCACTTCTCCGACCAAATGCAATAGCAATGGTAGCTCTTTATAAATTAATTATGGGTCAGTGATTTCATTATCAAATTATGTTACTATGATAGCTATGATCAATTGTAAAATAAATAAAATTAAATACTTTTGTAATACACTCGAGATTATGGTCAAAGTAGCCAATTCTAGATAAGTCTTTCTTCGGGGGGCGGTTTCAGTATTTCTGAAGCTGAGTTGCCGAACATCTCTTGAGTCGAAGGCGAGTACGTGCCCCGAGTGGCGCGCGCGTGCTTTACACTCCGCACGAATATTAGGGACACGAAGAGCAGTGCTATTATCAAAATACAGCCCATTGTTATGATAAGGTAGAAAATGAAACTCATCGGAGAAGAACTCTGTAGAAGAAATCAGTCAGTAATGGAAAAGAGTTCAATGGTCAGACCTTTTCATCGCAGATAAGTCCTGTAAAGTCCGGTGGGCATTCACAATAGTATCCATCATGGTCGCCATTCATCACACAAGTGCCCCCATTCAGACACAAGTTGGGAATGTTGCAGCTGATGATGGCATCGCAATAGGCTTTGTTCGTGTGATGATTCGGAAGACACGCGCAGATCTCTTCGTTGACACAATGAGAAAAGTCTTTGTGACACTCGGACTGACAGTTGCGTTCCAAATGACATCTATCACCAGTGGCTCCGATGGGACAATCGCATAGATAGGTTTCGTTTGTTATCTTATGACCTAAAATAATATCGCAATTGGTTAGTCTAACACAAAAAATATATGGGTTATTTACATGTTCCACCATTTTCGCAAGGACTCAAGACACATGGGTTTGTCATATATTGACATAATTTGCCTATAAGACAAACAATCATATTGATTACATCAAAGTAATTGTAACAAATTGAATGGATTATACCATCGAAGCCTTGTGGACATAGACATGAGTAGGAGTTGATTTCATCGATGCAGGTCGCGTTGTTCATACACTGGTGTCCGCGCTCGCAGTCATTGATATTAAGTTCGCAATTGATTCCTTCAAAGCCGAACGGACATTGACAAAGATAGCCCGCAATTTGAGAGAAATTGGAATACTGGTCGCGAATTAGACTTTCGGAGAACTTGTCGATCAAATGCTCGTGACTTTTCTCGAAGCAAGAACCGCCGTTGAGACAAGGTGAAGAAGCGCACTCATCGATGTCTGTGATAATCAATAATTAATCTTTGAGATTTATAAGAGTAAAGAATCAGACCTATTTCGCAATGTCTTCCTGTAAATCCTTTAAAACAATGGCAGGTATAGTTGAGGACCTGGTCTTCACAATATTTGGCGCCTTTACTGCACGGATCACTGGCACAGTCGTTGATGTTGGTCTCGCAATTGGTTCCATCGAATCCGGTCTGAGAGCAATCGCACTCATAACCGTTGACCAAGTCTTTACAGTGACCGCCATTAAGACAGGGATTGGATGCGCATTCATTGATGTTGAATTGGCACTTCTCTCCTTCATATCCAGGAACACATTGGCAATTAAATGCACCAATTTTGTCTTCACAAGTGCCACCGTTAAGACAAGGATTGGACTGACATTCATCGATATCATGCTCGCATGTATCGCCTGTGTATCCGGGCGGGCATTGACAGGAGAAGTGAGCGATCAGGTTGTGACAGATGCCGCCGTTGTGACACGGCTGTGACTGACACTCGTCGATCTCTTGGTCGCATTGGGGCCCTTCAAAGCCTTCTGTGCAATTGCATGTGAAGCCTCCAACCCTATCGTGACAAATGGCCCCGTTTTTGCAAGGATTTGAAGCGCATTCGTTTATGTCGATCTGGCACTGATCACCAGCGTATCCCAATGGACAATCGCAAGAGAATCGAGCCCTGAGGTTGTTACATGTGCCGCCATTCTTACAAGGATGGGAGAGGCACTCGTCGATGTCGATCTGGCACAATTCTCCCGTATAGCCTGGCTTACAGTAACACTCAAAACTGCCATTTGTGTTGTGACAAATGCCAGTAACACAAGGGTTAGTCGCGCACTCATCGATGTCTGCAAGCAATTCAAGCAATCTTATTGTCATGTATAAGAAGAACAAATACTAATACCTGTATCGCAATCACGGCCGGTATATCCTGGTTCACAGAGACAAGTATAGTTCTTGGAATTGGACGTACAGTTGCCGAATTGGCACGGATTCTCTTCGCAATGGTCAATATTGTGTTCACAATTATCTCCTTCCCACCCTTCTGGACAAACACATTGATAATTGTTGACTAAATCGATACAAATGTGACCGAGAGGACAGACAACTTGAGAGCATTCATCGATGTTCTTTTCGCAATTCAAACCTATTGGTTGGTCAAGATTGAAACTTAAAAACATGTATTAGGAATATGTTAAATACAGACCATTGAATCCAGGCAGACATTGGCAAGCGTATAGTGGCGAAGGTGACTCGGTTGTGCAGGTGCCATTATTCTGGCAAGGTGAACTCTCACAGGCGTTGTAATACTGTGTACAGTTGGGACCCGTGTATTGGCGGGTACACGTGCACGTGTAGTTGTTGGGCAAGTCGTGGCACGTGCCGCCGTTGTCGCAAGGGTTCGGCATGCAGTCATCAATGTCAACTTGGCACAATTCTCCTTCATATCCATCCGAACAAATACAAGTGACATTTGAAGAGGTTTCATTGGCAATGCATGTGCCACCATTCAGACATGGGTTGGTTGTGCACAATGGTTTTTCAAGTTCGCAACGGTCTCCGTAAAATCCTTAACGGTTAAATTTATGGTCAAGAAAACAATAAATACAATCGAGACTAATCTGGACATACTATCAATGCAACTGCAAACGCCATCCAGACATGAGCCGCCATTCAAGCAGTCATTGTTCTCGTGGCAACTGTGGTCGACGTCTTGGCATTCATTTCCAGTGAAACCAGGTTCACATTTGCAAATGTAGCTGATGCTTTCATTTGTGGAGCTGATCATAGGCTCACAGATTCCGTTGTTCTTACATGGATTAGAATCACAGGCAGTGATGGGCACGCAATCGGGTGGAACTCCTGGAGAGACATAAATGTATAATTTGTTCTGACTTATAACTCAATCTAATATACCCGAAAATAATTGGTTGCAGACACACAACTGTTGTGGAGTGCAGTGCGAATCGTGCGGACAGTCGTTGTCGTTGTGACATCCGTTAGCAGTGAATCTGGCGAAGGGCGTCGAACTCAAGAAGATGGTTCTTGGAGTGGGCACAGAAGTGCCGAGTGTTGCTTCTTTGGACGGAATGTCTATCAATTTGTTTGTTTGGTTTTCACTATCGAAGCCATTATTGGACGGAATTGTTGGCTTCGCTCCGAAAGAATTGGAGGAATGGCTTTGACTGAAGACCAGACAGAAGAAGCAATTTATAGCTATTATCACAAGCTTTGCATCAAATGATTGCATTTTAGTTAACATAGTTTACAAACAATTTAATTAAACTAATATTAAAATATAAATATAAAAAATGTAAATATAAATTGTCGATTGTTTCACATTGTATCGGATCAGTTGGGATCAGTTGACATCAGTTCATGTCTGGTCACTTGAGTTGAGTGACCACAAAACCATTAAAAAGTGGTAACTCATTCACAGACAACTGCTATAATAATTGAGTAACAAAAATGTAATTAAAAAACTACAGAAAACAAAACAAAACTCTCTTTGAGTCCAACTTTTGTCACATAACTCAAAGTAGACTCGTGTGACGGGTCCCACGGTTTAGACATGTTTAGCCCATCCCATGCGAATCCAACACTCTCCCACAAACAGAGCAAAGCCTCTCAAAGCCTTTCAACCGATCACTGCAATTGCCTATACATAACGATATTTGTGAATTGTCTCACTTTATACAAAGAGAACGTGAAGCTCTGTGGGGAGAAAGTAATAGAGGGATGTGTCAGAAGTATAGAGGGGGCTGAGATGAGCGAAAGGGCACAGACTCAATGGTGTTGCCATTATAAGCCTATTCAACGAGTAAAGTCACCATCACTAGGCTGCAGTGGCGCTGCATTCCTATAGTAATGTTGAGAGCGACTGATGACTTCACTCGTCAAACAGCATAATAAGTGTGAGGACCAGACAAACTCACAGACACTGACATTAGTCATCATATGATATCACAACTGAAGGCAATCAATGTTTGCATTGGTTTTAAATTAACTTTAATTAAACCCAAATTCAATTTGGTTTCAATTGTCCATTGATTGAAGCAATTTTGACTGCAGTCAGATATTGAATCAGTGAGTAATTGTTATTACTATATGAAGACTCGGTTGAGTAGATCCGAGGTTAATGTCAATCTTTGTTTACCTTAACAATTGACACCTCTTGGCAGAAACTGATCATAACCTGGTTTGTCACCATCTTCAATTATCACCCAGAATGTCATTCTTCAAACTGTTTGGTGGGAAGGGTTCGTCTAAGCAAGCGGCTCCTACGCCAGCCGAGGCCATTCAAAAGTAAGTGACTATTTGCACTGTTACAAGATATTAATGTTCCATTGTTAGATTACGAGAAGTGGAGGAAATGCTTCACAAGAAGCAAGAATATTTAGAAAAGAAACAAAATGAAGAGTTAGAGATAATTAAGAAGAACGGAACTAAGAACAAGAGAGTGAGTCTTCAGGCTCTGAAACGCAAGAAGAGAATCGACAAACAATTAGAACAAATCGACGGAACTTTGACAACAATCGAGTATCAGAGAGAAGCTCTTGAAAATGCCAACACAAACACAGAAGTGCTTAAGATCATGGGTCACGCGGCCAAAGCTCTTAAGCAAACACATAATAATATGGACATTGACAAGGTCTGTACAATGTTGCCTTTCTCCTATGGAACATACATGTATTCATTTGTTTGTGGTTATTATAGGTGGAGGACCTCATGGACGAAGTCAGAGAACAGCAACAAATTGCCGAAGAGATCGGTCAAGTGATCTCCAATCCGATTGGTTTCGGTCAGGACGTTGACGAGGATGACCTAATGAAGGAACTCGAGGAAATGGAACAAGAAGAGCTCGACAAGCAGCTCCTCGACACCACCCCCGAACATCTACCAGAAGTGCCCTCCGAAGTCCCGGTGGCAGCACCTCGTATGTACCCATTTAACGCTTTAGAACTTGTACTCACTTATTGTTCACAGGTTCCAAGCAAAAAGAGGCGGACGAGTCGGACGAACTGAAAGAGTTGGCCGCGTGGGCTAACTAGAGGCCAACCGACACTACCCGACTCACATCGCACCGAAACGCTTCTATATTTTTAATTAATATATCGGATATAAATAATTATATTAAATGTAAAAAATTTAATAATTACTTAAATGCAGAAATTATTTTATTTGATGTTAAGGTTAAATGAATTTTCGTGACATCATATGGAAAGCTAAGCACAGATTTAATTACAAAATATTCAGAACTCTTGGATCAGTTGCAAAAGCTTTTGTTTCTCTTCTTCAGGCCTATCATTGGCCAAGTTTTTAATGACGTTCTTAATAAACTTGTAATGATTAACCGAACTGGTGGCATGCAGGTTTATCAGTCGCATCACTCGCGACTTTATTGTCTCTTTGGCACCGCTGGCCGTCCCCTCAGGGACACCGTTGGCCTCGAAATCGTCATACATGGAACAGATTAAAAGGATTATGTGGTCCACTATCTGGAGAGTGAAGAGCCCGCCCTCAGTCAGTCGTCGCATGAATAGCTCGTCTTCATCGATAGTTTCATCATTGATCAGTTTCAGAGCTCTCTCTTTCTTGATAAGCGAATCACATTTGATAAGTCTTTCGGCATATTTGAAGTGAAGTTCGATCAGTCGATCTGTCTTTTCGAAGTCGAGCTCAACAAACTTGGCCAAAACTCGTCGCTTCAGTTCAGTTTTTGAGTTTTTGAGAAGAGCCAAAATAATTGAGAGACAATGTTCTTCGACTTCATCTAATAAATTGTTCTCTTTTTTCTGGCCGATGATTGAGTTAGGTTTCATAAATACTGGCATAAGAACTCGCAGACCGAGAATTTCCACGAATTTATTGCAGCATTGGTCGAGAATCTGATCGCCCACTTTTTCAGCACTGAGACAATGGTTTATCACTTTAATTGATCCAACTCTCACAGAGCTGGTCGACCCTTTCTTCCTTTTCTCCCTCAATATTAAATTCATTAATTCAATTCCTTCGCCTTTGAAGAAGAGCTCTCTATTCTGAGGGCAACACAAAAGAGCAGAACAAAGGCAATTGAATAGATTTTCCATATATTCGTGTTCGTCAGGAGAGGTCGGATCGTGTCGTTTGTAGTACTAATTGAAAATTGTATTTTAAACAATTTTTTAATCAGTTCGAAGTAAATTAAACTTACAGAAATGACTCGAAGCAAAGTATCGATTCCATCCAATTCTGCCAATAATTTTTTATTCTCATCATTGTCTTGAAGTAGAATGGAGAGGATTTCTGATGAATAGAGTTTGTTGGCATCAAAGGCAGGCTTAGCCTTCAGTCTCTTGAGGAGCCATGCAATCAGAGGCTGACAATCGTTATTCAAGTTCGGCTTATAGTCAGTGAAATTCTCGATGATCGCTGAAAAAAATTAGCGAACAATTAGGACTGATCTGAATTGTTGGCCAAAATACCTAATGAGTTGTAAACGCCATCAGCCTCTTCTTTGACACTCTCATCGAGTCGCTCCATATTGGTGACTAAAAGGGCGATCACCTGGCCATTGAGTAACGTTTCCAAAAGAAGACTAACATAGTTAATCTCTTGAATATCATCTAAATCTGTCAGTTCTTGGAGAAGTGCGACCACAGCACACGAAACGTCTGTGTTTTCATGAGACAAAAGTCCCAATAGGGTCGAAGTTATACTGAGATCAACGACAATACGGTATAGTTGAGGCTGAGTACTCAGGACATGAAGTTCTTGAATCGTGTCAAACAGTTCCATTTCCGAGTCCAAGAACTTTGTGGGGTTATCGCCGAATTTAATTCTTAGTTCTTGATTTTTAAGAACTTTGCGCTCAAATTGCAGTAAAAGCCGTTTAATGGCATTTTCATCGACATCTGTTTCCTCCGAGTCTTCATTTGAATCAAGATTGTTCAAATCGTTGCTTGTTTTCATCCGTTTGGCTCCTCTCGAACTCTTGTCGGCCACATCTTCATCGCCAGTCTGTGGAGTATAGTTCAACAGTTCTTCGACATCCATCTTAATAACTTTAATGGCCAATCAAATAATCAGATCTTGCATTAAACAGGTTAGAAGTGGTCAGCTCTGGTCGGCTTTAGCTCTATTGGCTCTGATATCTTCAGTTGCCGATATGCCCTATAAATACAGCGATAGTATGGTCCTTTTCTAAACACCAATGTCTGGTGCAATTATAAATGCTCAAAACATGAAAAAGTACTAAACAAATCGACAAATGTCTCAGAGTAGAGATGGTTGAGTCATAGTTGTGAAATTTGAGACCAACTGAGATAATCCCACGAAGAACTTGTTTTGTCATTAAGAGAGATCATACCGCTTTCATTGTTCCGCCGAATAACCAGTTGGGCTCAAGAATCTAAGACAAACCATAGTTAAACAAATTGAATGTGAATTGACTGCATAGACCTCTATTGGTGTTTCAATTGAGTTCATCTGAGGTTTTGAGTCAATTGATTGCAAAACAATAATATAAACAATTTTGACATTTTATTGATTTAGTGGTTGAGTGATGTCCCGAACTTCACTCCGAACGGCGCCCGACTTGGCCTGACTGTCAGTCACTCTCATTGAAACATTTCCAAGAGGCGCATCACAACCCGATGACAATGGCCGCGATGGCAAACGATAATCAAACCGTTTATTTGGCTCTTATGTCGATGGCCGAAGAGTTTCGGACACAGACACCTCCCGATATGAGAAGTTGTGTCCAATGTCTTCTGGCAGCACTCACAATGGCGCCCCATCCGGCCATCGAGGCCAAAACAAATGTTCAGTTGGCCAATATCTTGTTGGACTGCACCACCAATTTGGATAAAACTCAGACCCATCTCGAAAGAGCCGTTAGTCAATTGATTCATTTTCAAAACCATATCTAACTATTTTATTTTAGTGGTATTTATCACAAACTGTTCCCAATTGTGAAGAAATCAAATTGGAATCGGCTTCGCTCTTGGCTAAGGTCTATGAGAAGAAGGTATGTTGTCTTGACTCTAGTCTGGCCTCACTTAAGCAATAATTACCATTAGAATGAGACGGCGATGTCGAAACAGATCTTGAATAAAGCCATAGAAGAGTCGCAGCATTGGATCTATTGGCACTGCAAACTCCTCTTTCAATTGGCTGTGAGTCTTCGTCATTACATATCTTGAACTTATATTCTGTTTCTTAAATAGCAAATTCATGCGAATGAGAGAGAATTTTCATTGGCCTCAAACATCTTGAGTATTGGCGCCGATTACGCCAATATGTCTGGCGCTCAATACACTAGAATTTTATTTCTACTCAGCAAAGGAATGACTTTAATGATCGACAGACGTCTTACCGAAGTTCATCCGGTTCTTAGTTTGGCTGGACAACTGGTTGAGGCCTGGAACGGCAACTTACAAATGAAAGAAGCTCTCAAAGTTTACTTTCTTGTGCTTCAAGTCTGCCATCATCTGAATGCTGGACAAGTGAGTTGCTTTGGTCTGTTTGATTGACTCATATTTAACTAACATTCTTTTCAACATCAGGTCAAAAGCGTTAAGCCTTGTCTTAAGCTATTGCAGCAAAGTATTCAAAACATCACTGCATATCACACCGAAGACGGTATTTCATCATAGTTTAAATATGAAAATATAAAATTTCTGTTGTTTTAGATTTTGTGAACGTAAATCCGAATGATATGTTCGTATGGATGCCCAAAGAGCACATGTGTGTCCTCGTCTATTTGGTAACTGTTCTACATTCAATGCAAGCCGGCTATATGGATAAAGCACAAAAGTACACCGAAAAAGCTCTGATGCAAATCGAAAAGCTTAAAAGTACGACATTATTTCAAATTGAATCCTTTAGAAAATTTTATCATTCATTTCCACAGCTGTCGGCACTCATCCTATGCTCAACACTTTTCAATTGCTTCTTTTGGAGCACATCGCGATGTGCAGACTCGTTATGGGCAACAGGACTCTTGCAATTAAAGAGGTTGTTCTCATAAGTTTATATCTTTTGCTTTAACCATATATTTCTCAGACCGTTCAAGCGCTCCAAATATGTTACACTGACCAGAAGCTAAAGATGAGACATAAGCCGTTGATTCATGCACTTCTAGGAATGTATGCCATGTCTATGAACTTTACTGATGCCGCCGAAGCACAATTGGCCACTGCCTTGAGGGTAAGATTAAACATTGTCCAATGAGATCCAAACGATTGAATGCTTTCAATCTTAAGATGCCAAGCGCTTGCATTGAGTTGCGGATCATGACTTCGCTTAATTTGGCAATTGTCTACTTGAGGAATAAACGAGAAAAGGAACTAAACGACCTTCTGGCTAAACTCAATCCAGAAGCACTTCCATCGGGGTTCGATTGCTTTGTTTGTTTGGAAATGAACATTTCGGTAATTTAAAACTTTTTAGGTCACAAAGTTTGAAAGCTGCCGCATATTATGTGTTGGGTCTCAACTCATTCTTTCAATCACGATTTAATGATGCCAAGTAAATCTGAATCTTATCATGATTTAATATTTTCTAAATTATTTATCTTAATTTCCAGGAGGTATCTTAGAGAAACATTGAAAATGGCGAACGGAGAGGATTTGAATCGATTAACTTCCTGTTCTCTCGTACTTTTGGGTCATATATTTTATTCATTAGGAAATAGGTATGAATAATAGATATATAATTGTTAAAGTAAGACTATAATTTGTTTCCACGTGAAAGCCGTGAGAGCATGAATATGGTGACGCCTGCCATGCAGTTGGCCAGCAAAATACCAGACATCCACGTCCAGCTCTGGGCCACAGGTCTTCTCAAAGGTAGCCACAATAGCCATAATTGAGATGTCATATCAATCTATTGCTGTTATCCAGATCTTTACGGCCATCTCGGTGACCACAACCGGCAACAGGAGGCCATTCAAATGCATCACAGTTTCTCCCAAATGCTACTCACAGACCATTACTCGGCCTCACAATTGCCAGAACATCAGTACATTCACGTGAGTATAGACAACGAATGTCATTCTGGTTTTTACACTTGTTTTTTATTTATTTTCTATTAGTGGTTCGACAATACAGAGAACGAATAAACTTAATAATTATAATGTCATATATTTATGTTTAATATAAATTTTATTTATCGAATTTCGTTTCGTTCGTCAAATATTTAATTATTTAATTTATTATTCACTTAACTCTCCTCGCATTTAATAATACTAATTGTATATAAAGTAAAATAATTATTTTTCAATAAAAGATCGAAATTCAATAAACCGATGCATTTGTCATTGAGTTGTTATGTTCCAAATGTGTTGAGTGTTTGTCAGTGCAGCTGGCAGTCAGACAGTCAGACAGTCTACCAGTGATTGCCACCGATGTGAGAGTGAAGGGGTGGCAAAGGTGCGCGATCCACACCATTGCCATTGTCATAGCGATCATAGTGGTTGACTATGCTTGCAATCATACAAAGCCGTTCCCTTCTCATCTACAGTGACCAAATGTTCTCCAATATCATTAAATTCTCCTAAATTCCTTTTTATACAATGCTTTGAGAACTTTTATTGAAAATACATTCTAACTAATTACCACACTATAAAAAAGTTATCATGCATCACTAAATAGTTGAACAAAACTAATTTAGCTTGATCGGATCTGTTAGATTAGCTGTGGTGGAGAGTTGTGGTCACTCTGATGCGATCGGTAGTGTCTTGGGCGCCGAATCGGTTGCCTCGTCTGCTCTGATGTATGGTTAGGTGGAGCCAACGCTCGAACCACTCGCTCTCAAAGTAGACTACATTCTGTATATTCTGTGCTGCGATTGATATATTGGTTCCATAAGAGGGACAGTTATCTTCAACTTTGCCACCAAAATGACGTCACACGAGAACCAATGGTTCGGATATTCGACTTTTTCTTTGATCAGTTGGGTTCGGGATTGACCTCAACCGCCGTTCAATGAATTCAGACGTCCCTCGAATTGTCTCGATTAGTCTCATCGACAATATATGTGACACCGATTGACACCGAAATGTCTTTGCTCTGTGTCACCGGTAAGTCAATTCTCTTCCTCATCATAGATGACCTCATTTGCAGCTAATGATCACATATTCTTGCTGATCATCATATTCTGTTCGATTATCTTTCTTAACATTGTCTCTGATGACAATCTCAATTCGAATTAAGTTGTTATTGACTAACGAGAGACCAGAACCGACAAAATTGTTCGAAAGCCAATGTCGATGCCATCGATGGCCGACATCAGGCAATCGGCGAAGACATTGATAGCTCTCATAAAGGTTTGCCATTATTGCAAAGCAGTTGTTCTGTCGTGACTTGTGAGTCACAATTATTAGCATAGAATAGATGAGAGATAACCGATATTTACAGTCAATATATCATTTCATTTATGAGATTAAATGTCATTTGGTTTTGGTTTCGGTTTTGGTTCTCTCAGTACAAACAATTCAATGAACGCAACGAAGCTTTTATCGCTTCGATTATCAGTCGAACAAATTAATTTCGGTCTCTTCTCAGCCTTTAAATTAATTAACTAATGAAATAATAGAGTTGTGGTCTATTGAAAGTGTCTGCGAATGACATAACTTTCAACAACTGTTAACAATATTGCTGTCAATAGTGATTAGTAGTGTATCGCAAGTTTATCAGTGATAATAGAAGGCATCCGAAGAACTATTGGCTCAAGAATTAGTCCAACCATTCAATTGTATTCCTAAACAGAAACTAATACAGAGCCGAATGTCATTTTCATAAACTAATATTAATTTTTAAAATTTATTCGAATTATTTATTTATTTCGAACATTATTAGAAATACCATAATTGAAGGAGAGGTGGAAACAAGTGTGGGCGTTAGGCAAGTTTCCGTGATCGTTGGTAATCAGACCATCACATTACTAAAGCCTTCTTTTTTCAATTGATGTGCTGCTATTTGATCAATAACTGAAAGTTATCCTGCTAGATTCAGAATCAGAATTGAATTTGTTCTACCTTTTTCCGCTCAATAATGTCTATTCAAATGGCTACTTACACCTGCTGACAAGTTAATAATAAGCATGATATATTTATATAAGAATATTTTATTGTGAATAAGATAACTTTTTTAATTCGTTCGATGATTGAACTTAATAAAGCATATCCTGGTTACTATAATAATATAAGCAAAAACAATATTTACCATGTTCAATATTCTGTCAGATGGCATCAATTCTGTTTAATCAGTGATTGTGATTGACATTGACAGTGAAATGTCGCGAACAATGAATACGTCAAATAAAAATTAGAATAATATCTATATTTTGTTGGAGTTATTTCAATATTTACCAAATTATTTTGGATATTAATACCAAATTTTCCACTCTTTATAAGATATATAAAGTATGAAGAATAGAATATTTTATTAAATAACTCCAGGCATGTAATGTTTCATGGGATTGACTCAATAATGAATGCTATAACAATCTTGCTAATTGTAGTGCTCATTGCCATAGGCCTACCATTGCTTCAAGCTCAATGGGGTAATGTATTACTTACTTGTTATTTCATTTTAAATTTCTTCAATTGAAAGAATAAGCTAAAGAAAACGATATCATTCCTAATTGAGTCTAAAGGATGGGAAACAACGCGAAGCATAGCGTTCACTCTCACAGCACAGCTTTGGGTTACTCAACGCTCGAGAGATAACCCGTTTTTGCTTCCTTCGACTCAATTTCCAACATATTACTTATCAAGATAATTTTAAAATAAGCTGAGGCTCAATTAAGAAAATTTTCAAATACCACGACACTCCTTTGCTGCCCATTCCTTGATGTAGTTGGATTGTTCCATCAAGTCCTTGACCTTGGTGCACTTGAGGGAAGAATTAGTAGGTTCAGGGCAAGATTGGCCCCACACTGTCCACACATTGGACAATGCAATGGCCGCCAAAATAATGGTGAAGACAGTTGAGCTCATCATTATTGGTTGAGGTATCTTGGTTTTGTTGAGGTATCTTGGTTATGTTAAGTTATTCAATTGAAATGTTTGCAATCATTGACCTATTTATATGATTTGAGTTATGCAAGTTCGTGACAGTTAACATGATGATCAAACAAATTAAGTCGGACTTGGATTACTTATTGACTTTGGATCGTTGAACCGTTTGAGGGATATTAGATAAACCGTTAGCTTTTCAGATCATGTATCGAAAATTCCGAAAGATTAAGTACCTGTATAATTGGCTGAAAAATCCATAAAAATTAACTTGAGAAAAGCTTGTTTGATTGACAGGTCGTATAATAATTAAGGTCACGACTTAAATGACTTGGTAAGACAGGTATGTAATTAAGCCTTTCGGGATTTTAATATAGAACCTTTTTTGCATTGTTCCTTTCCCAAGGCCTTGACATCATTGAACTCATCATGTCACGCTTAGATTGCACATAATCACATAATTGCATGATGACATTGCAATGATGACAATTGAGAAAATGATCTTTTTCATTTTAATTGAAAATATTTAAGTATCCATATTGACTTAAATTAATGATACTGTCATGATCAATTTTCGTACAATTATTCTTCATTATCATCTCATCTTTTTGTATGCGGATTGTTTGTTACCAAGTCATTAAATGCCAAATTAATTAAATAAATCATTGTAAAATAAAGAGCCAATTGAGAGATTTAATGCAAGATCATGGATTTGTGAGGATTGCCAAGAACGACAGGAGATTTTGCAAAAATATTTCTGACAGGGGGGTTAAGGCTAACCCACATACCCATAGGTCAGCGGCTTTTCAAGTTGGAGAAATTATGTGTTGTTAAAATGTAATATAATTGCTTTTGTATCATCCTAAAATGCATAACTAGCTAAATTCGTGTGAACAACAAAGTGTACAAAACTTTAAGTATACATTACAAAGAAACAAGCATTAAGAGAAGACTATAGTCAACGAAGCTTAGGATAAAGTATGGGAGAGCAAAATCACTGATAACTCGTTAGAGGTTTATGTTTAAGATAGTGGTCTCGAAAGCCTATAAACCGGGACAAACTGAATCTCCGCTATTTTTTCGTACTATGGATTTCATTGAATAGCTTTCAAAGTTGAAATATAAGAGTTGAATGTAAAATTACTTGAAATCCTTATATTTTGAGTATAATAAACTTTTGTAATGTTCAAGCCTTTTGAAAGGCTCTGTACATTATAATAATTATTTATTTATATATTTCTTTTAAACCAATTATGGCGATGGGGTGTGAGGCTGTGTTCCCGAATTGAAATCCATGTTCAGTAGATATTGGTCACCACATCTTAATTGACTTCTACTTAGATCGGCCACTGCTTGCTCTTCGGAATTAACACGTGACACACCTCTCAAAAACACGTGAAATATGCTCAACGATAGTATTTCAGAGCGCCTCTACCATTGATAGCAGCAAACCTTCGGGTACGCGAGCCGTAGGCCTGACAGGCAATGTCGATACCATTTAGGGCTGTATTCACGGTTCAGGCGGTCACGAGGACTAAAGCCGTTTCAGTGGACACACAAAGACAAAACACTTGAGATTCAACTTCTCTTTATTAGATCTAAAATATGACTTACGCTATAAAGCGTTTAACAAAAAAAACTGAACCATTTATCTAGAGATTGGATTACAGATAAGATCATAAATTAGATTGTGAGTGATGAATAAATCTGATTAAACATGATGAGTCTCTACTATCGAAGTTGGCCTATTATCAAATTGATTCAAAATACACTGGATGAGACTTAATGTCAATATTAATTGCACTGGCTACTGTTCGGGCGCGTTTCATCTTCATCATACAATAGAATGAGACAAACAACACAGATAGCACAGAACCAATATATCGGGTATATTGGAATACACAGTGATCGTATCAGGTGAAGTTGGTGCAGTTGTTGTAATCGTTGGTAATCCCTTTATATAAATTTGTTTGGTTGTACTAGCTCACCTATAACCATCTCTTCTCCATCTGGTTCTTGACGACGATGACGTTGTTCATCACTACAGGTGGTGGCACTAAGTAGATGATCCCCACCAGCCCGACTGCTCCACCAGCGGCCGCTCCAAGAACTCCACATTGTCATTTTTCTGACACTGGAAGAGACATTACTATAAGTATTAACCTGGTCTGTTTCACGACGCTCGAAAACATAGACTTCATTTTCAGACAAAGTCCAGACGAAGAATGAAGTGATGTGAGCATAGTGTTTTTTCATTGACATTCAAAAATTGCGTATACCTGTGTTTTGAGAATAGAATTTATAATGAAAATATGATTAAATAACATCCGATAATTTTATTCACGAAATCTCATTAACTTATACTAAGCATGAATTTATTTCATCAAAAGACAAGCAAGGTGGTTTCGAAAATATGCTAACTTTGACTTTGGTTATCTCAATGTTTCTTTGAGATAAAGTTACGAAATGATGTGAACCGCAAGAGGGCTTCATTATGTGGCTATGAATATCACATTAGGTCCGCCTTTTATCAACCACAGGTTGCGCAAGATACTTTAAAATATTTTTTCATCATGGTCAAATTTCGTGACCGCTAACTTGGTCATCTTTGAGAAAATGTTGTGGAATGCCATACATTTGTAGAGGGCGTGAGTTGTCCTTTCAGAATATATAATTAGTTTTGATCTACCTCATCTGTAGTGTCACCAAGGTAATTTCGAACATTACAAATCCAATAAATTCTACCTTGAGTATCCTTATTACCTTGGATGAAAAAGTTGCGGAGTAATATTTCGCTCTCTTTTTTAATAAAAAAGTAGCGGAGATTCTGTGTTAACCCTATAAACCTTTTCTACAATACTCTATATTTTCTACAATTTCAACGTTTGAAATGAAACTACGATACTTTGGGATTGTAGAACAAACCTTGCAAAAGCCTTTAATTCTAGAAAACAATAATGCATGTTTTGTATGATTGCAAGTGAGATTAATTTCATTGGAGTTGTTAAACATAGCTGGACAATGATGAATAGCTAATCAAATTGAAAAAAATCATCCACAACTACATTATCGATCGTTTGTCTTATGAATAACGTCATTCAGATGAGATACTTATA
>JAQGCD010000016.1:0-21594 GCA_034698965.1 Zygoribatula sp. | reverse complement strand
TCTATCTAAATTAGGTTTCAGCTAAATCACCATAAAGGTTATTTCACGCTATTGGACTTTGACTGTACAGAATTTGTCTGTATTTGAAAAAATAATAGAGTGGACTGTATCGAAATATCATCTACCACATAATTTAATCGCATCTATCTTAAAAGTTTCAATATCTAAATTTATTAAATGCATGCATTGTTATAAATTTAGATTTCCGAAATAAACTAGTTTGTAAGTCGAGATTTTTCAATTACTCTAATTCCTTTAGCATTAACCATGCTAATTCTTGTAAACTATTCAAGGTTGTTTTGTAGGATTCAAATGGTTGCTTGATTAATACAACGAAGAACAATTCAGCAAGTTAACGATATTTACAAAATGAGATGGCACAAATCACCACGCTCTTATAGTTATCAAGAGAATTTGCCCTTTGATCAGCTATAAATCAGATGCGAGAGTGGTCTGACCCGGAAGGAGCGGATCCTCCGTAAAAACAGTCAAACCGATGGCCGACATTGTGGTGTTGAACACGGTTCCAGTCACCAAAGACAAAGCCAACGGAAGCTCATCGTCTTCGCGGCCGACCTCTGCGTAGCTGCGGACGAAGTCCACGATCAACAGGAAGTTCTGGCCCAAAGCGGCCACAATCTAGAAGACGAAGAAGTGATGGTCAGTGTCTTATTCAGGGTCAGTGTTGGTGATCAGCTGTCTTGTACTTACGCTGGCATATGTCGTATAACTGATCTCAAATATGTCCAGACAGTAGAAGCCGATGGTGGGGCCGGACAGACGCTGGATGAACATCCTGAGCTACAATGACCATGACAGTCTTATTATCACTCGGCCGATAGAGTGGTCAGTCACCTGAATTTGCAACTCAACCGGGTACTTGTCGAATGTCACCCGGATCAGTCTCCTGTAGGCTTGGTGAGCCTGCCAAGTGAAAGATGAGCTTGGTAATTTATCCTCTTATGGTTGCTTACGGTGTTTGATAGGACGGCCGCACCGAATGAGAGTGTGGTCAAGAAATATCCCGATTCGTAGGCAATGGCCGCCATAAGAAGGCGGACTAAGATGGGGTTTGTCGTGAAGAGAGCCTGGAATAGTGTGAAGCAGAGTTGGGTGAGCAGAAAGAAGTAGGTGGACATCAACCATCGTGACCAGAACAGGTTGTATTGGGTGATCTTGCGGCACAAGTCGTTGTGCTCGACCAGAATTTGCTTCAGGGTTTCGATCCGTTCCTGTGATTTCAGTGTTCCCGATATGATCCTCTCTATATCGTCGTTCACCTAAAGGCAATCTAATTTTAGTTTACCAATTCATTTAATTGAATAACGTTCAATTGTAGTTCCAAGAATGGAAAACACTAATTGGATTAGCTTTGATAGTGTGCATGATAAATTATGAATAAATTATCTAAAGAATGGTCAGATCTTGATCATGTAACTTTTAATTAATTGATAAATAACTTAAGGTTAGGTGTTATTGATTGGTGTTTCATATTGTTCTTGCATAAAATAAATTACCTAATATATGTTTGCACGCTAATATATGAAATTGCTAGTTATTGATCACCGAGGCAAAAAAAAGGTGCACAGGTAGGAATTCAAGAGCAAATGACCTTTTAGCTATTATTGGCGAAAACTCAATTACACCTTGCTTAATTGGTTATCTATATTAAACAAAGCCCACACACCTTGATCAATAGAGCTCACCTTGGCGAATCGCAATGTGAAGAAATAGCAGAGTGATCTGAAGTAGACGTACGTAACGTACATGACTTGCGAGGTGAAGAACCACCAGGTGATCATGATGCCAGACCAGAACACCTGCATTATCTTGAAGAATCTGCTGCTTGAGCTCCATCGGTAGGAAACGGCCCACACTATGATAGCGATGCCCACACCCGCCCGGACCAGAGCGAAGAAGACCCACTTTCGCCACTTCTGAATGGTGTAAAGATGCCACTCCTCGGCCACACCGGTGCTCATGCCATAGGCTTTGGTCGGGGTTTGTCCTGTGATGGCAAACATATGTTAGGCCAAGCTAATTATCGCTATGCAGCAGGGATGGGCAATGGGGGGCAGCCAACCCCCCCCCGAATCGCGGCGAAGTCTGCACATCCCTGCTATACAGGCATACCTCTGAGCACTTGGAAGGGCGATTGCCAGGTCAGCCACTTGTACTTGGTCGCGTTGTCGAAGATGAGAAAGACAAAGCCGAAGTAAACGCCCCATATGGTGGCCGCCATTATGATTTGGCGCTCGGGCCTCACCCGTTCTGTCTCGCCTAACATCAACCTGAGGCCCATGTCCTCTAGGAAGGCGAGACTGAGGTTGCGGAGAAAGACGAACCAGGCCATGTAGTGCAGGAAAGAGTCATACGTGATCAAGGGGATCTGCTCCAGCTTGCCCCTTATTATGCCCTGTGTAAATCGAGATATTTAACATTATTGATTTCGCAATTTACCAAAAGGTCAAATTAAACTGAAACCTAGATAATGCTTAATTAGCTTGTTCTAATTGTTCTAGATATTGTTCCGAAAATAGAATTCTATTATAAAATAGTCATTAGTTTTTATATAGAAAATTCCACTTTAATTACATGGTTGTAATGTATAATGGCTAATTATATTAAAATTATTCCAATGAAGCCAGACCCCGCAATAGTGAGCATGGTTATAAGCGAACCCCAAAACGGGTCCCCGATATAAGAAAATGGTTTTGTGTGCACCGAGGGTTCTCTTATATCGGGGTCTGACTAAACTGATGTTTGTAATCTTGGGGAAAATTGAATTGTATTTTCATATAATAATATTATCAAGGTGGCCAAGGGAGGTCATTTTCCGAACCCCCTATCTGTATATTAAGACTAATGGATCTTGGCAACCCCTGGATATTATATACCTCAAATTATACTTGAAATTCCTAATAGCATTAGATCTGGTATTCAAGAATAATTTTCTAATTTAAGAAAAACGATCTAGGAACTATGATAAAATTAAGTCCATGATAAAATATTGATGTAGTTATAATATAGTCTCACATGAAAGTAGTCGTCGAGTCCGTGCGATATAATTGATGAGTAGTTAAAGTAAGGGATGATGTCTTGAACTTTGTCACTGGACAAGTAAAGAGACTTCTCCTGCTTGTCCTTATTGACCGCCACTTTATTACTATGGTTACCCATGATGACCATAAATCCGTTGTTCGACTTCTCCGGATTATGCGAATAAGTGAAGCCTTCAAACGGTGGCGACGGGTCTGACGGCGGGTCTGACGGCGGGTCTGACGGCAGGTCTGACGGATGTACTGTCGAGTTAAAGCGGGCGATCGCCGAACGGCTCTTTCTCTTGCGTAAGGACTTTGAATAGACAGCCGAAGGAACTTCTCTTCAGGGATAAAGTCAAACAAGTTTATAGATAATTATAGACACATAGTCTATATGTGTCTATAAATCTATATGATATTCATTACCACTTACAAGCTTTCAAAACTATTGATTAATATGATAAATGATCTTGATAAATTATCATTTGAGTTACTTAGAATAGCATAAACGACTCTATAAGTAGTCAAAAATTAAACAACTGCACCAAGAACATTAGCTGGCTAATTTTGGAAAGTTGAACTCAACATTGATAGCAAATATTGATCAGGATATTGATCGACAATTTATATCAATTAGCATGCTCACTTGAATTAGGCCAATTAGGATAATTAATTATGCGCATGCAAGTTGAGATACTCACAGGTAGTGTTGCTGAATGTCTTGCATAAAGACAATGAGAGGGATCAGTTGCTAAACAATGAACTAGTTCAATCGGTTCGGACGTAGTTATCATTTAAGTAAAGTCTAGTAACTATACTATTGGTGACTAACACTGCACCCGACGAGTATCGCACAGGCAATGAGAGCCGACTATCATTAGGTACAGTCGTGGGAATCGGTGGCAACGAAAAGACATGTCATGAGTAGACTTACCTCAAGAAAAATCTATTGTCACTGAATATATAGAATATATATATATATAAATAAAGTTGACTTATATTAGTATTTGCGTTAAACACGCGATTGACTGCAAATTAACAGAAAAATCAATACAATTTGCTAATAGTGTGACCGAAATTGGAGGTTCGAGTCAATAAAAAAATTGTCGTATATTGAAAAACGAATTGACTCAACAATTAAAGTCAAATAAAAATTTAATTTCGATCTTATGATCGATCGATCGGTGTTTCGCTGTCTTTGACTTTAGTTAAGGTTTGATACTATTTTGCGTCTGAGCTCAGACTCCGGAGTCCGGACCGTCAGAGTCGGAGCGAAACCAAGACATTGGACTAACAATTCATTCTTTAAGGCCATGAAAATTATTTCGATTCTCAATACTACTGTAGTTTAGTTATGACATGAAATTAGTTTAATATTGCGAAAAATATTTCTCAATATATTGTGTCATAACTTATAAGATCAATGATAAGTACTGAGAATTTAAAAAGATAGAGATCCAAACAGAGGTGTAGTGTCAAAGATGTGGACACTGTTTGTTTGGATCTCTATCTTTCCTCACGAACATTATGAGTTCGTGTATGAGAACACTTCTGATCTATTGTTTACTTCTCAGCGGAAAAAAAACATTTCTTTTAATTTGCAAACAATTTATTACATATTCTTTCTCAAAGACTAATACAATAATCGATTAATTTATGTTAAGTTTACTATAATTAGTTGTATTTTCAATTAGAAGTTAATATAAAGTCGATTAAAGTTATATTTTAAAGACCATAACTATAATAATAATTGTAGTTTCAGTTAATTAATAGAAAAACAATTAGAAAAACAGTCCAAAAGGAAGGAGTGATTAGTAATTACTAATTACTAATTAGTTGGGAATCTTGAGAGCGCTCTCCATAAAGGCGTTCGGGTCGGGAATGTCGGCGAACAGATCGCAGACATCGCACACTTCGGCCAACGACTGGCTCGGAATCAGGTCTTCCTCGTAGAAGCGCAACAACTTGTGGGCCGACTCGACCAATGTCTGGTCGTTGTTTCGGATATACTCAGCCAAAGCCAGCGGCCAATCGAGACCCCAGTCGTCGCCACTCTGGACATTCTTAAACATCTTGTTGTAGAGCGAGTCGACAAACGCGAAGAATATTACTGCAGTCTTATAGACCGGAAACTCGAAGACAGTTGTGTCGGACACTGAACTGCAGCCGTGAGGCGAGAGGTGGCGGACGTGAGCGCAAAGGATCAGACGCTGAAGGAATTTGAGCCGATTCTTGAGCCAAACGTTGGGCGCGAATATGACCAAAGACATTGTGCACCAATAGTAAGGACTGTCAGCCTCGAAGCAGTTGTCCAGCCATTTGTTGGCCACCAATTCGAGCCAATTGTTGATCTTCTTTCCTTCTCTGACCGCCGAACGGGTCGTATTGATAACATAGAGGGCCATATGAATCATGTATGGAATCATATGGAGGTTAGACTGCGGTCCACCGCCACCCGAGTCGTCGCTGAATGACTTCTCGGCCGCGAATCTCAGGATCAAGAGCTTCAGGTCGTGAATAGTTGAGGCGTACGACGTTTGCGACACATCCCGATGGTTAGTGGCCTCTTGGATGTAGTTGTTATGTCTGGCCAGGGCCGACGCGAATGCCGACTCCTGTACCTGCGGTCCCCAGAGTGGCAGCAATCCATTGCATCGGGTGTTGGCGTTGTGCAGCGCAGCCGAGTCCCACTCGTCGCGGGCTCGGGCGTGACGGACAGCCGCCATATGACAGTCGACGTGAACCACATTGAAGTGCGTGACCGTCGTATAGCCCAAACTCTTTCGCTGTTTGGCCTCCAAGTCATCCAAATTGCATCTCTTCGTGAATGTGTAGATCCCGAGCACTTTGTTCGGCTGGAATTTGTATCCTTCGCGACATATACTGCATATGAGACCCGTCTCTTCGCCCAAGTCCTCGACCTGCTTGAGCAGCGATGCCTTAGCGGTCACCTGTCCCTTCTCATTGGTCCGCATTCCCAGAGCGCCCAACTGTTTCTCCCTGACAGCCATTGCTAGCCGTTTCTTCTCGTCGCGAGTCTTGAGCCGAACTTCTTCGATCTTGGCCTCAACAGATGGGTGTTCTTTGATGGCTTCCATCAGGTTCTCGGCCAGAGAGCCGACGTGCGCGTCCGACGCCACCTGTTCTAAGCCGTGGATTATCGGAATACTCTCCTTCGAGACCATGAGTTGAGTGTTTTCGTGGCCGTGACTTAAACCTAGTTTACAACAGAAGTCAATACCAAACAAAACAATTGATGACTCAATACCTGTCAGTATTCTTAAGACATATTTGAGAGCAGGTCTTGACGTAAATTCTTTCCACTCCTCAGAAGAGGCCAAAAGGGATGACTTCATAGTCGGCGCGTGTAGTATAAGGTATTCGAGGGCTGAACTGACGATCCCTTCTTCGATGATCAGGTCTTTGAGTCGGGCGCCGTTGGCGTTGCGCTCAATGCCGGTCGACAGCATACAGAAGAGTTCCATCTGATGGTCTGCATCGGGAGTGTGCTCGAAGTCGAACTTCTCGAATATGAGATGCGGTTTGAACAGCGACAACAGGGCCGACATCTTGTCCAGATTGCCGAGGGTGAGGAAGGGCACCAAACGCATCAGTTGAGTTATTAGTGAGACATTGCCTGAAAGATCAGAGGTTGGGATCAGTTAGAAGAGTGAGACAGTCGTTTACCTTTGATGAGCGGAGAGGAGGCGGCGTTGACCAGAAGTTTAATGTCATCGCTGGTGCCGCACGTGGTCTCGCAGAAGACGTCGAACTGTTGTGCGGTCATCTGCGAGGCCTCCACTAAAATGGTTTCCATTATGTGCATCAACTGCTCAAAACTGGATGGAAGTCCCGGCGCCGACGGCTGCGATATCAGTTCAGCGGTCTCTGACTGTATTATCAGTTTCAATAGGTTCAGCATAACAGAGATGGTGTCGAGTGACGGCTCGATCAGTGCCTGTCTGTTGGCTTTGACACGAATGCAGTGACCAAACAGCTTAAGCAAGACCTGCATCAGGAGTCGGCTGCGCGGCGACAGATCTTCGATCACTTTGAGTCTCTGCAACATCACTAGAAGTCCATCACATTCAGCCATAACATTCGCCATTTTGTAAAGCTCTTCGTCATTCACTTCTTTGTTATCTTTGGTGTCAACCGATTCGATGAACTCTTCGGTCGCGTCGCCCATCAGTCCTCTGATTCTGTACACGATTTTCATGGCATCCGAGTCGATATTGTTCTCATTCTGCCATATCTTGCGATACACCTCTTTGACGGGCAGATCCAGACTAATGATCTTGTTGTTGACCAGAAGTTCGAGGCCCGAATCGTCTTCGAGCAGAGCGACTAACTCACAGTCCTGACAGATCTTGTTCTTGATGTCCCTCATCAGAGGACCCATTCCAGAGTCATTAGAGCTGTAAGGGTTGCCCAACATTCGGCCCTAAGAGAGAACCCCGATTAGAACTGATCCAGTGTTTAATGGTGGACATACCTGAAGGAAGTCGTCTTGTTGTGGGTCTTTCTCCAGACTGATGAAGAACTCGATGCTCTCGTTCTCTTCGGGATATATGATGGAACAAAGTCTCTCGAATATAAACACAGGAGTGATCATGTCATCCAACCGGCATTTGTTGACCGCGTCCACGCAGACGGCCATGAAAGCGGCCGTTTCCGACTCGTTGCCAGTGGTCATCTCTTCGAGCAGTTCGAGCAGCGCCTCCTGAGTCTCGTCAATCACTTTGGTTCGTTGGACGACAAGCTTCCTGAGCGACAGATACCCGTTGAGGACGAAGGCCACCATTCGTGACTTGTATTGGCGGCGAATCGACGACACGTCCATCAGTGACTGCAGCAACTCAACCAACATCTTCAGAGCACATCCTTGTGATAGGTCAGAGTTAAGTGTCGTCTCTTCCAATTGGTTCAGTTTATCGATCTCTTTGGTTATGAGAACGCCTAAGTGCTGGAGAAGGCCGTGCAGTGCCAGATAGTACTTCCAGTGCTCGGTCTGTATGATGGTGTGGTAGAAGGTGAAGAACTCGTTGGAGAACTCGCCCGCCTGACCCAAGTCATCCAGGTATGCGGTCATCAAATCTATGATCTCCTTCTTGCGCGATGGTATTTGGAAGAGTGCTTCGATCAGAGAGCAGGCCATCAGTCGCACTGACCGCGAGACGCCATTGAAGAGAATGGTCCGCAGCCAACTTGCTCTGACCAGATTGGCGACCAGTTTATCGCTCTTAAGGGCCTTCTCTTTCCATCGCATTCCGTACTTCTCACTCAAGTATTGGCTTCTGATCTCATTCTTGCTCTTCGGCTCTTTGGATGTGTCTTTAGGCGTTAGAGGCAGTGCCGGTATTTTGGCCGACTTGTGCTTCCAACTACGGAAAGAGTGTCTCTGGTCTCCGGCCAACCACTTGTTCAGATCGACTCTCAGCCGGAAGCCGTCCGTCTTGACTGAGGCCAACTGTTCGATAGACTTGTCTTTGTGTTTCTTACTGAGAATGGGCTCGGGTTTGATCAGCGACTGGAGCAGCCGAAGACACGGCAGTGTAATCGACTCGAGCACTGCCGGCGAATCCATTTGGAGACCCATTAGGAACAACTGCATAACACATCTGAGCCTCTGTTCCCAACACGAGTCCTCCTTTTCCATAGAGCAGGCGAGTAATGCAATCTCATGCCTGACCGACGATGACAGGTCGATGGAAGCGCCCGATCGCGACTTCAGGGCAACTGATATCTTGTCCATAAGCAGATTGTTGAGATCGGCGGTGGCCCTGAAGTTGTCGCGACTCAACGAACACAGCAGTTGACGGATCTCTTGGCGGACGTGTATTGTGCCGGTGCGCAGGTTGTAGTCAACCAGTTCTCGTATCAGACCATAAGAACAAAGAATTGAACGGTATTTCGGAGCCAATGCTAATGCCTTGAGGATAGTGACACAGTGCTCGACAGTGGCCGAAGCACAGCCATAGCAGCGACCAGAAGAAGATGAGAGGGATGTGAGCACTTTGGACTCGCGCCTCACATCCCGTCTGTATCCGGCACTCGACGGTGCGCTCACTTTCTCCTTTTGCTTGTTGTCATAATCGACCAGTTCTTTACGCGAGGCCAACACCTTTTGAATAATTTTGCTCAATTCGTCGAACGATGTCTTGCAGTCCTGGCAGTACTTGAGCGCCACTTGTTGTATGGCTCGGTTGACATGCATACCGGACGCGGCCGACTGTCCGGCACCGGCAGTGGGCGCCATCATCAGAATGGCGTCCGTGTCATACTTGTCGATCATTCCGTGCTCTTGGATGCGCAACAGAAACAGTTCCAGTGAGGGCTTGTTTGCAATCAGGTTCTTGTAGACTCGGTCTGCCTTCTCTAGCAATGTGTTGATGCTCTGGACAGTCTTCTTGCGGTCGTCTTCGTTCTCGATCGGGTCGACAGCACAGGTCGGCTTTGCGGTCAGCGTGTAGTCGAACTTAGCGTACTTGCAGAAGCCGCACGAGTTGCAGAGGAAGGGATCCTTCTCGTCGTAGTTGATGGCCCGACACTTGTGGCATTGGAACACGTTTTCGCCGCAATTGGAACAGACACCGGGATTGGCGGCAACGGTGGCCGAACAGCGCGGACACTGCAGTGTTTCACTCGAAGCCTGAATATTCTCGTAGAAGTCCGAGTACTCGATCATCAGATTGCAGGCAACGATCGGTAGCGGGAACTCGACCTTCAGCTCCGACTGACCGGCCGACAGCTGATAGCGTCGGGCTTTATGCCAAATAGCGTTCTTGTTCTTCAGTTCAACCACAGACTGAACGGCGCGGTTGTTGTAGAAGATGTTTAATGTCTTAACCATTTTGGATCGTTTGATGTCCGATATTCTTAACGTAATCTTGGATATGGTGTGCGAACCGACCAGTTTGACGATCTGTGTGGTTGTGGTGAACCTTGAGTCCACTTTGATGGACGACAACTTCATATTGAGATAATTGACTTCCGGGTTGTTGCAGACCAGACACGGCTCGCTCTCAAGATAGTAGCCGTCGAACTCGACCAAAGACTGCAAAGAGTTATACAGATTGCTGTTCGGGTGATGGAAGAGGTGTTGGTTCTGTTGGCGGAGAACAGTCATCGCTTTCTCGGAGAACTCGCGCTCCTTCTCTTCGCTGCAGTTGCTCTTCAGCGTGAAGTAGCCCAAGAGATCGACGAATTGCGAGGCCTTCTTGCCGAATGAGGGAAGTTTAGGCCAAAGCGACCACAAGATGTCGAGCAGTGTCTCCTGCTGGTGAGTCGAGAAGTTCTTGTACAGGTTGTAGATGAGAGAGTGAGCCGCCCAGCGGTGCGAACTCGAGTTGGACTCCAAGAGAAAGCATTGGATGAACTGCGAGAACAGGTTGTTGTCCACGTATTTGAGCAGTTGTTGTGCCAAATGAAAGTTGAACGGCTCATCCAGGTCTTCGTCGTGACGGCCAGCGGTCGAACCTAAACAAGAAGTGTCATCAATAGGTTCACGTGTATAGGGCTTGCCTGTTGAGGATGTGCTAGGTGAAGACTTGGAGCACAGGGCGCACTGTAGAAGGTGGAGGACAATGGAGGACACGCCCTCGTCCAGCAAGAAGCTGACTTGCATGAGGAAAGGCAGCAAATTCGGGTCCTTTTGGCACAGCTTCTGCCAATTGATTGTCCGATTGGTGGCGATCTCGGAACAGGACTTCAAGTGCTCGATCAGCGATATGAGGGCGTCATAAGACAAACTGATCAGTCCGTTCTGTGAGAGTTGATCTACGAAACCCCCACTTTTGCACAACTTCTTCACTTCGGCCATATGAGACTCGAGTGCGTGCAGATCGCGGATCTGTCGGTATCGCTCTTTGGAGCCGCAGATGTAAGACAAGAGTTTGCGGACCTGTTTGCGGATATATGGGGTCAGATTGATCATCATGTACTGGCACAGGTAGTCTGTCCAACAGGGCTGGAACTGAATGGTCGACGGACTGCTGGGCAGTGCGTTCGCTATCTTCTTGATCTGATAGGGCATCCGAAGTATCATTTCGGTCAACAGTTGCGGATACGACTCGAACACATCATCGGCATGTCCTCTGACGTATTGGCGGAGGAAGAATGGCGACATCTCAGGTGGAGGGGTCAGCATATGGGCCTTCAATGGGGTAGTGCTGGTCGTGCCGCTCGATGTCTGACCACTGGACGAGTCTTCGTTCGAGTAGTTCTTCCAATAGGACAGTAATTGAATGAGAATTTGAAGACAGAAGTCAAGGATATTGGACTGCATTAGTGTTGTGGCGGTCACTGTCGAGCAGAATGCCGAAGAGGTCTCGAGAAGGTCGGGCGCGGCTGAGGGCAGCTTAGATGACGAGCTGCCCGTTCGGACCCGAGACATGAGAATACTGAGCAGACGCATGATTATCAGTTTGACTTCATTGGTCGGATTTCTTTCAATCAGAAGGGATATGTCTTCAGTGTTTTGCCACAACTGAGCCAATAGAGTGGACAGCAGTGAGTTGAGCACCGCTTTGTCGGCGTCGCCCTCACCATCGAGGTCGGAGGTCAGCATCAGAATTACTTGCATGAATGGGATCGACCGAAGACCTCCGACATCGCGAATCTCAGCCAAAGACGTTACCATCTTCTCGAGCAAAGCGATCCTCAAGTTGTGTAGCTTCTGGTTGGCGGTAATGTCCGGTTCGAGAGTGGACTCGAAGCTGATCATCGGTTGCACTCGAGTCTGAGGTGTTAGCTCTTCGCCATAAGCAGAGCTTCGACCACTGGCGTTGTGTTCGCCAATGATTGACTCGACAACACTTCCGCCCGATTCACTTCCGGCTTCGTTTGCCTGAAGGATCTCATTGGCCGGCGATGTTCGCAATGTCGAGCCGTCTGTGGCTGCAGTCGAGCCCTCGTCATCGCTGGCAGCAGCGGAAGCAGTAGTGTCAGAGTAATGGCCGCGGTCTTCAAGGCTGGCCGAGCGCTGAGTGACCGACCGTCTAACCGACACGTTGGGTGCCGGCAATGGCGGGACGTCCTGTTGCTGGTCTTGAAGGCTGAGCGCGATGGCCAGTTCGACCATAGCCTCGTCATCGGGATCGCCGTCTCCGTGGAAGAACTGCTGGAATCCAGCGTTGGCGCCGACAATCATGTCTTGCGGGTTGTCGTTGTCGTTGTCGTTATCATTGGGCACATCAAGAGCTTCGATCACTTCAAACTGCTGATCGACCGGTTCGTGGCGTTCCATTTGGTTGTCGTGGACAAACACTTCGAGACTGCCCTGCGATGGCATCTGAGCCAACACTCTGGCAGCCGAGCCCTCAGCCGATGACACAGAGCCGGCTTTGTTGTGGTCGTGCGGTGTCTCGCAGTGCGGCGGCGATGGGATGTAAACGCGTCTCTTTCGGGTTCGCGGCCGAAGCACACGAATCAATCCTTGTTTAACACAGAAGCTTATTGTCGTGTCTTCGCTCAGAAGTAATTTCAGATATAGTTTGCAAACGGTTTGGATGTTATTCTCGGCGTCGGCCAAAGCAAAAGAATGGATTATCTCGACCAACGCCTGGACAGTCTCTTCCACGTGAATAAGTCCGCCTGAAGTCGAGGAATGAGTATTAGATGACTGTTGAGCTGTTTATGGCATACCTTTAGCGATGGTCGATATGAGCGGATTCTTCGGTCTCATTGAATACAATTTCCAGAAGACATCACTCAAGTACTGACAGAAAGACATTTTACTGCCCGAAGCGCCAGTCGTTGAGGATTGGTAAGGATCGTGAAGCGCCGGTCCAGTGTCTTCATCAGTGCCATCAGCAGACATGTCCATTGACTTGAACTGGTTGTCGGCCGTGAATGTAGTCATTTCGATGCTTTTGGCGCCACAAGAGTCGGCCGAAGTATCTTCGAAGCCGACCATTTCGCTGAATTTGATCAGATTGTGCGGCCTCTCATTGGCTATTTGCTTGATCATCGATATCCATCTGAAGAATGCTTCGCCTAAACAACAAATAGTTTCAGTAAAGTGTATGACAAAGACAATGAGACTGACCGTCGAGTTCGTCATTCTTGACCGCATTGTCTATATTCTTGATCACATAGTTAACGATCGCCTGATCTCTATGGCTGTTGTATTGGGCGCGAGTGGAGTGAAGTGTTCCCAGAAGTGATTTGACGTTAGCCTCGACCGCTTCGGTGTAGGGAAGTGTCAGCAGTTCGGTCGCGATCTCCAAAGCATTCTCTCTTTGCATCTGTTTCTCCCTCTGATCAGTCGGTATTGTTCCCAAATGAAAGCATCCGTCCAACACATCCAGTGATCTGATCAAAAGTCTGTCCAAAGCGGTTAATTGTAACGATTGTTGGGAATCGTATTCCGGGTTAGACAATGTCGAAGCCGATGGCGCCACGACTGGCGGCTGTGAGGACGACGGAAGCGGTTGATAGTCCTCGTGGTCTTCAGGCCAGGAGAACGCGTCTTTAGTCTTGCCGTAAACTTTGATTGAGTCCACCATAGTTACGCCATTAGGGTCAGGACTGGCCGCGAAGAATATGGTGACCTGAGATTGAAAAGCAAAAGCCATTACGAGCCGAACCACAGATCTAAGACAAACCTTTTTGTCGGTTGTGAGCGATTCTTCGCGAGTAAAGGGCAGGTCATACCATCTGTTTCTAGTGGCCGCTACCGGAGTGGTTCTGCCAAATATCTCGATAGCAGTGGGCGCTCGGCTCACGTCCTGTCCGGCCAGCATAACCCGGACACCGACCATAACACTGGTCGCGTCGTTATTATAGATTTCAATTGAGAATCCGTTCGCTTTAGTGGAAGCGATATACATCCCGTTAGTGTTGAGCCGATTCTTCACCTGTTGAGTGTTGTAGATCTGTAGGACATCGGCGCCGCCATACTCTATATCACTCATTTGAGTGCAGTGCTCGAAGAAGTCGACCGGAAATGCTGGCGAACCCGATGCCGATATACTTCTCTGAGCTTTAGCTGATTTCTTTGTCTTTCTCGACTTGGACACAGAGAAGAATGGCTTAAGACTGGAGTGTAGGGTCGGTTGAAGCCAGTAGTTGGTGGCCTCTTGGCTGGCCATGAATATGCGAAGAGAGCCGTCCTCGCAGAGCAGTATTAGAGTGGTCCGCATGTCTCCGGTCTGTGTCGGGTGTCTCATTGCCACCATGTCTGTGATCTTGGCCTTACTGTTCAGTTTGATCTCCTGAACGACAATCGAGTCCGGTTTGACCATCAATACGATCGGGTTGTTCGAGTTCAACGACATGGCCAGAATCAGACCCGGATGGCCACTGACTTCTGTCCACTGACAGAGCGACTGCATTGTCGACTGCGCTGACTTAGTGGACGTGCCGTTAGAGGAGGAGCCGTTGGTCGAGGCCACGATCTCGATCGGGAATAGGGAACTAATCTCTTGTGTGGCCGATGGCAGAGGAGCGCAGAAGTTCTTTCCCTGACTGTAGCTGAAGAACAGCAGCTGAAAGGTGTGCGAGTAGTAGATGGAGATTCCGCCGCCATTTATATTGCCATTGGAGTCGACGATCTCGTCGTGTCTGATGTCAAGAATCGATGTCACATAGAACTGGCCGTTTTGAGCGGCACTCTCTTCGGACATCACTTGGCAGTAGATGTGTCCGGCAGAGGATATGATGAGCGCGTGTCGGGAGCCGTCTTCGTCAAACACGAAGGTCACGTCACGAATTTTGCCCGACGGCAGTAGAAAGAAGTATTGGGGCGACAGAACGTCTTTGCCGAGGTCGAATATCTTGACGAAGTCAGCCGTGACCAGTGCCAGCTCGGTCTGACTGCCCGGCAACCAGACGGCTTTGATAACGTAATTGCCGGCCTCCAGCTGTGGGTGAAGGACCAAATGGCCACTGACAACACCACTCTGCGAGAAGGTCAGCACATGACAGTCCTTGAGGCCACAAACGGCCAAATAGTCTTCGTTACATGGATTGCCGGCAATCGATATGGCGGTAAAGGGAAGCGGTGCTGAGGCCAGTCTGGTCAGAGTGAGTTTCTTCTTGGACGAGTCGGCCTGTTTGAGAAGAGTGGCCAACTGGAGCAATGTGATCTTGCCCTTCTCGTGGCTGACTGCCAGATGCTGGCGCTTGCCGTGGGGCGAGGCCAGAGCGCACATGGCCACTCTTCGGATCACTTGCTGTTGGATGAGCTGACGGATCTGTTGGCCCTGTTCGCCGGTGAATGTCATCCTTACGTTCTCGAAAGCACCCTCTTGTGAGCCCAGTGTCGGAACCATTAGCTGATCACTCAATTCAATTGACTTATCACAGGAGTGAAGGTCTCCGAGAGCTTGTTTGGCTCTGATTGAGCAGCCGATCGACGAGTTCTTCAGACATGACTTGATCATTGACGGACTCAGGTATTTCAAGAGCGAGAGCACAGTCCACGACAGGTTCATATTGGACAGAACCGATAGGATATCGCTTTTGCTGTTCGCCAACTGTTTGGTCAGAGCTTCGTGTTTGAGGCGAAGAATCGAGTCTTTCTTATCCGAGACCTGATTCATATCTGCAATGAAAGGAGTGGTTAAGCTATTGCTTGTGTCCATTGAGGGCATACTTTTCTCCATCGATGGCGAAGAGGGCCGTCTTAGAGACGATGGCAGCACCGACTCGATGGGATAGGCGTCTCTCATGGCATAGTTATTGGACTCCATATTAGCCGAGCGTTTGGTCAGTGCTATACAAGTGCCGTCCTCTTTGGCGCCACAGTCGCAGAAGAAGGAGCCGTACTTGGCGTAAGTCACGTCATGGTCTTTGTGGCATACTTTGGCACAGATGGTGCAAACGCCCACTCCATCGATCATCTTGCAAGAGTGACAATGGTACCAGTGCTGGTTCATGAACTCCTTCTGAGTGGTGGTGAATGTGCACAACTTGTTGCACATCGACTCTTCATCCGAGTCTTCAGCCAGCGATTCGTCCTCGTCTGGACAGGGAATCTCGTCCACCCAATCGTCGTCCATCAGACCACTGGCTTCACCGTCGGGTGTCTGCGAGCGGCCACCACTCGAGTCAGTCAGCAGTTCCAGCGCGTCGTATATGTCGGCCAAATAGGACAGCATATGACACGTGCTCTCAATTATCATCTGATGTCTACCAGTGTTGACATTGTTCTGAAGCTTTTCTATCACGTCTTTCTGGGATAAGTATTTCTTGCAGGTGTCCAGCCATCCGATTACGGCTCTGACCAGTTCCAGATGTCCGGTCCCAGTGCCAGCGCCGGCCAAAGTTATCATTATCTGCAACAGTTCGGAGAATACCAACACTTCGGAAGTCGACGACAGTATTTGTGAGCCCATTGGGATCAGTGCCGAAAGGAAAGCCGAAGCGACCTCTTCATCAACAGCGGACGTCTCTTTGACTATATATGAGGTCAGGCTCTGCAATAGAAGTCTGTTCTCCTGATTGGCAACGATAACAGTTGGGTCGCCATCGGGTCGTTCACAAAGAACCTTCGAGAGCCATGTCTGCAGAATGGTATTGTCGGGTCGGCTCAGACGAGACAGCTTTGACAGCGATGTGCAGAGTCGGATCAGACTAATGGTCTCAGGGTTCTTTTCGGTAATCTGGAACAGTTTACTGAAGAACTTGAGTACTCGTGTGGAATAAGCGGAACTGAGACTGTCATTGGAGGCCGACATTAGAAGCTGAACGATGTCTTTGGAGTCGTCTTCGCAGAAGAAGCGCTCGAGTGCTGACTGTCCGGCAGTGGAGTCGAGCAGTGTTTCCATGAATTTCATGCATTCGATGAGAATCTTCTCTTCGACACAACACTCTTTGTTCGAGAAGTTGATCAGTAGGTCGTAAGCGTGGGTCAGCGCTTCCACATAGAGAGCAGACACAAAGTTGTCGCTATCTTTGGATCCGAACGCGGAGTCCAACTGATTGAGTCCGTATGAGGCGAACGACTCGCAAGTACTGTCCAATTGAAGTGAGAGCATCACTCGTATGAAGTCTTCGGTATACTTGTTGTCACTCCACTGGTATAGGTCTTCGGCGAACTTCAGCAGAGTGTTGATGAAGTGCTTGAGATTGACATTCGAGTTGAACGATGTGGACAGAGAGGGCGAGAAGGAGTTGAAGTGTTGGGACTGAATGCTCGATATTAGTGAGTCGGCACTGACCGGCGACGGGTTGTGGTCTGCCCGCCAGGGCTGGACATCTATGCCAATCATATTCCACTTGACCAACACCTTGACCAGGTTACGGGGCAGGTGCTGTGCCAGCTGGACAGTCAGTTGGATCAGCTTGGGATTGCACTTATTCGAGGTCATCTTCAGGATCGAGTTGTAGGCGTTCAACAGATTGGGCACAGTTTGAATGCCCTGAAGAGCGTCTTCGTTGACCATCTGGTGAATGATTGACGATCGGGCGCACGATAGGTGACACGAGGCCAGGTTGAGGACAGATGGCAAGAGTTCGGTTGACGCCTGTTTGGCCTCAATGTTGGTGCCATAGACCGACTGACCGCCCGAACTCGCAGATGATGTCTCGTTTATGTTATAACAAGATTCGAGAGACATATGAGTTTTGGCGCACAAGACGTCCATCGCGAACATGTCGAAGAGCAGAGGCATACCATCCATGGCAACGATATCCGAAGAGCTGGCGTTGCACTTGACTAAAGTGAACTGACGAAGCATCAGATGCTTAAGCAGTTGAATGTTGAAGGCGACCGAATTGGCCTGTTTGGCCACGCTCTTGAGGAAGGGGTCGGGCTTGAGGTTCGGGTCATTCTGGAGCAGTTTGGCCAACGCGTCTTTGATCCATATGTAGAACCACTTATTGTTGGCGATGCGTGAAATCCAAACGCTGTAGTGAAGTGCCCGCGAGTTGTCGAACTGGCGGACGTCACCCATCGTCCAGAACTGAAGACTGCGCACCGACGGCGGCAGTTGGAGGACAACACGCCAGACGCAGTTGAAGGAGTACTGAATGGCGCACAGACCGAGATTGGTCAGTCGGGTGTTCGTGTCCAGGTTTCGGTAGTTCATGTCGTACTGCGCGCCCACATTCAGAAGACCTATCAGTGAGTCGTAGAGCTTGTCGTATGGCGTCGGCTCCTGAAGACCGGTCAGTAAGAAGTTTAGAGCCATTCCTAGTGAAGGAAACCGAATATAATTACATCGGAATAGGGATCAGAATAGGGCTGATAATGGCTTACCATCGAGTTTGGGCACCTCTTTGGTGCTGTAGTTGTCCACATTGAGCAAGTAGTAGAAGCGTGGCTTCATTGTGGTCGCGAAGATCTTGCTTTCGGTGTACTTATGATAGTTTTCGTCAATGTCTTTGCAGCCGAAGTAAAGTTTGTTCACTTCGTCAACATTGTTGTCTTTGTCGCGCTTCTGGATCTGTGTCATCGAAGACTTGAACAGATTAGTGTCGATCTGTTCGACCAGAAAGGCCGGGGCGTCGTACAGGTTCTTAATCATATACTCGAAGAAGTGAACCAAACGTCCCAAACAGTGGATTTGATGGTCTTTCATCACTTTCTGGACAATGTCCGACACGTTTACAATGGTCTGAGATATCATGAGAAGAACGTGCTTTCGTTGGAGGAGTTTCATGCTGTGGAAGAGGAAGAGCAGGAGCTGTGAGTGCTCGACATTGATGTCCTCCAATTCAAAGTCCTTGATCTCATCTGTTGTGATCAGTTTAGTCAAGTGGTTCAGCAATCCCTGCCATATCTGGATCGATGGTGTGTTGGTGTCGAACCTGAGCTCATCCTTCTCCTGGTTAAGCAAGTGATCAGTTAATGAGTTACTCCGAGGCGAGGCTTACCTTTTGTTGCTTCAGAAGAATGATCTGAGACAAGACTGAGAGACACTTTGGCGGCACATATAGCGGCCAAATGCCGTCGGGGGACGGGTCCGGATTGACGCCGAGCGCTGTCAGCAGTGCGTTCTGTAGCGAATCGCTCAGCACTTCTGTGGCGATCAAGTTGTGCATGAATGAGGTCAACGCGGGAGAGAACTCGTAATAGAAGCTGAAGTTGTGGACACTCTCGCGGTCCAGGTCTTTGATAATGTGAGACAAAATCGATATCTGTGTCTCACTAATTGTCTGTTTGAAGTAATGTCTCAGCGATTCGATCTCAGAGCACACGAAGTATGTGTTCAACAGTTCCAATATGGAGGTTGAGAGTGTCAGATGTCTGTGCGGTTCGCGCTTATCGTTACAGTAATTGATGTCAAGTGTCTGTCGAATCTTCAGTGACTTATCGCCTAAATAATAGATAATTAAGGACTGCTTCAGAAGCGCTGCACAAACCTTGACTGTCGTCATGTTCTCGGAACAGGTGTCCAAGTATTGGCTCCGAGTCTTCATCACGACTCGACTCATCCGAACTAAAACACGACTCGTCGTCCAAATCATGTGTGTTTGTGGGCGAGAGGACAGGGTTTTTGTCTTTGTGGTCATACGACGAGGCCCTGGACAGCGAGCGCAAGAGCCCGGCCTTTCGGTAACTGGCCGAGGCCAGACTGAACAGCAGATTGGTGATGTTGACATTGGACATGAGCATTTCAATCCTCTGCCAGGCGCTGTAGTAGCCGAACTTGTTGTACTTGAACGAAGACGACGAATGGGGGCCAGCGATCAGCTTCTCGGCATTGGACAGTCGGTTAAGAGAGCCCAGACTGATCTCGGACTTGAGGTCATCGAACAGTGAGCTGAGCAGTTGCACGGCATGTGCGGCCAACGATATGCAGAGTGTGTTATAGCCTTGCTTCTTGGCGGTCTGCTCCTTGAACAGCGATATGGTGGCGCTGGTCGATGTGGTGGCCGTCTTCATGATGAACTTGAGACCGGACAGAAGCAGCCACGAAGCAAACATATGCACGTTCTGACAGATCTGTCCGCCCACACGAACAGAGCTCTTCATCACAAGCATTATACGCTTATAGATCTCGAGACTGGTGTCCACTATTTCGCTGATGATATTCTCGTTGTCGTCTTCCTTGAGAGGCGCGGCGGCCGCTCCTTTGGCCGCAGTGAACGTGCCGGCCACCGATAGAGTGTAGGACCAGGTCAGGCTCAGCGAGACGTAGAGACAAGCGTGAATTATCGTGATCACTTTGGAAAGCCGTTCTTCAGTCAGTGGTTCCAATATCGGAAGCGAGAGAATTCGCCAAATGATGTCATAGTCTTTAATCAGGAGTTTGCATGTCTTCAGAGTGGAGTTGGCGTCTGTGCCCGGGTTGGGCAGCTTGAGTGGCGCCCCCTCTTCGGTGGCGTGAACTAAATGGATGTACGGCTTGATTGACGACAAAGACATAATGAAGTCGAGGAGGACGTTGGCCCCGCACAGCTGCTGCAAGTTGAACAAGTTCTTGCCGATCAGAAGACCCTGAAGAAGTAAGAGTTAACTATGTCCTTGAAGTCTGTGCCTTACTTTAGTGTCATGTGACGAAGAGGCGAACCCAATCGGTGACACCATATTCTTGTCGTTCTCCATATGACTGTCCCGTTTGGTGGACGACTCCATGATCGGAGTCATCAGCTGTTCGATGATGGCCTCACATGAGTGGTCTAGTCGTATGCGTTTGGCCTCTTTGGGAGTGCTGTCGTCTCGCAGTGAGGCAATGCTCAGGGACTTGAGGTCAGCGGCGCTGATGTCTGTCTGTTTGTACATCAAAGAGTCGGGCAGTGGTGTCGACTTGAGGGCCGCGCTTAAGGCGACCACATCGCTCTTCAGCAGCGGTGGGATATCGTCGCAAAGGCCTTGGATTAGACCTATCAATTGGTGCTATGGGGCAGAAGAGGATTAGCTGAAGTCAGCTGAAGAATATATGGACTATTACTTTGGCCAGAATTGACTTCTCCTCGAATTCGGAGATTTCGTGAAGAATGTACTGAAGAATTACATTGCAGGCGGAAGAGGCCGGCGAGAGGAGGCTCTTCGGTACTATGGGAAAGAAGAGGATAAATTGAGGATTTAATGGTAAGTGAATGGTGAAGTGTGATCCAGGGCTCACTTTGCTGGGCATTCGAGATAATACAGTGACCAGAGAGGGCCACGAAGGGGGCGAAGAAGGGCTTCTCGCTGTCGGCGAATTGCAGTATTATTTTGTCGCTATGGAAACGAAAAAGACTGTGTTAGGCATAGGATTTGACAGATGATGTATTGGGCTGTAGTGTTGTTTGTGTCACAGTGGCCACTTCGGCACTGGTCACCCGACGCCGGCCGTGTTTACCATTTGTTTAGGCACTTGATAATCGATATGACTTCGTGTTTGACCAGGTTGTTCGGCTGTGACAGCAGCAGTGCCAGCGCCTGCTGTATCAGCTCGTGTTCCTCTTTGTTGGTCATCGTTAGTGGCGGTCCGTTTCGCTTGCGGTGACCGCTGAAGATATATTACAAGACATTGCGTTTTGTTTTCATCTGTTTGTTAAATGACTTTACGGTTTGCAATGCAATCATAACAAACATACATTACGTCTATACCAGTCAATTAAGACGTACATCAAGGGGCAAATAATTTAGTTAGAGTTAACCAAGAACATATTTATT
>JAQGCD010000015.1:0-21672 GCA_034698965.1 Zygoribatula sp. | reverse complement strand
GTCGTTCTCTTGATAAGCAAAAAATCTTATGTCAGACTATTAAACGACTAAATATAATTGCGCTCAGAATCGCTGCTCAGATAATAAGAATTAATTGCGAATTTTCAAAGATCAACATTTAGTTAAAAGTTATCAAATGGCACGACAAGAGGCGAACCGATGCCAAACGGCGACACTCGACTCGACTCGAGCCGAGGCACTGACAAACGCCGCGATTGATGTGCTTTTAAAGAATAAACAAACAATAGACTGATTGGGCGAATGTATACATAATTAAAGTTTTTACAAGTCTTATAAATTATGACAACCAAGAAATGATTGGTCGCGCGTCGCGTCGCGGCTCTCAATTAGGCTTATATTTAGTAACTGAGTTCATATCTCCATAAATATTGAGAGTGACTCGAGTCGGGAGTGCATTAATATTTCATTTGCGATTCACTCGTATTCATTCTGGGAGTCATTGGAGTCATTGGCAGTCATCTCGCAAACTGATATGAAAACATTTTCTAAACTAATGGCTTTCGACGAGCTCTTCATCTTTGTTTTGCTCCCAAAATAACGTCTTACGCGACACTTAAGACATATTTTGTATCATAAGTCCAATGATTCGGTTTCTTCTTTACACCGATTGGTTTGTCGTCTCAGTCTCTGACATATTCGCAATCATTTGTATTAATATATAAATAAATATTGAGCTATAGCCGAGTCAACAGCAATTTGAGGAGAACTCAGTTTTGATTGCGATCTTCGCCTCTGTTCGGCTCCGATCATAATATATCGCATATTAGTCTACACTCGACTGACTCGCGAGACAAAGGCTGACAAAGACTGACAAAGGCGTCAGATATGGGCAGCAATGACCAGACCTGTGCTAATATCGATGATCTCATAGGATATGGAGGGCTGTGGCGGCCAATCAAGTCTAGGCTGACATTTGTCACAATTACCTCAGCGTTTGGCACTAAAAATATATTATTTGTGTTCATATATGAGATTTGCTAATAATCTAATGTCATTTAACTTTATTATATCTGCGCTCACAAGCACTTGATCTACGCTATGGATCATAAGATTTATTGCGCGACTCAACCCAAATCCAAGAGAGAGATGCAATTTTTGTTTGGGAGGGCCAACAAATTTATTGCCTCTTCTCTTGTCTCGCACTCAGTCCTCCAAGTCTTCAGTCGCCGTCGCTCTTCTGTCTTCTCTCAAAATATTCGTCGCGTTCATAGTCGAGCCAAAGCTAAAGCCAAACTGTGGCAGACTATGGCCATCGCTAATACAAATGTTTGTCGCTCAACAATACCATTAACATTATTCGGTTACCAGTTTTTATCTGTCATATGCCAGATATACGAAAACCAGAGCCCAACAGTCTAAAAGCACCCGATTATTTGGTCCCTTAAATCTCTTAGTGGCTAACAATCTCTATCCAAATCTCAAACCATTGCACAACACTTAATTGTATTCAAGATTTTGAAAAACCCGGTCAACTTAAAGAATAAAATAATATCATGGTAATTGTGACCAATCACAGAAAACTGAACAAAAGTACCTTTAAGATATAGCAGGATTATAATTGTCAAACGGGTCTATCATTGAATGTCAATATTAATATAGACTTAATGTATGGATTAATTGTTAGTCTTTTATGTGACACATGATGTGTGAATCAAGTGCCTGGACATTGCTTGTATAGTTGTAGAGACCTCTAATGTGAAAGTCGAATCGAGGATCAATTGAGGATGAGAGTTGTGATGCAGATTGTATTTATTGTCAGTGTCTGTTTTCGTCTTCTCGGTTGAAGACCGGTTGTAGTGACCGACAGTCGATCTCCGCTTTCATCTCGTGTCAATACATATTTTGTTTTATTAAATTAAATTAAATTACTTTTTCTCTTAATTTCTTAATTATTTTCGTCGTCTTCTCTCTCTTTTACGATAACATATTATCAGATTTTTCTCAAACCATTTTTACGACCAGTATTTTGCTTTTATTTGAGATGCTTTTTGTAAATTCTAATTGATTTTTATATCCTCTGCCTTTCAAAGTACATATTTGTGACAAAAAAAAACTTTATATCCATAATTGAATTCAATATAATTCCCTTACAAAGTTAGCCATTTTTCGTATCATTATCTTAATTAAAAGATTAATGTCTGTCATAGAGTTGGGAGCCTTTAATATAAAGATTTTATCGGAATATTCCCCAAAAGTTGTGTGAATTCCAAAAAAAACTAAACTCAACTTTTTATTTCGTAATTTCTTATTTTTCTCTCCAAAATCTCAGCATTTCTTCTGTAGTTCTCATTGAAAGCACTTTTGCTTTCTTTGGTCAAAATTGTACAAATTTCAGTGAAATTTAAGTTTAGTTTATTGCGTCCGACACTAACTGTGTTTACAATAGTCAAAGAAGAGGAACAGAACCGGAGACCATACCCCCAGACCAGAGCCCAAAGACAATGAATTGAGGCTTTTTCTGAAAAACCAGAATTTTTATGGCAATAATTATTTTTGGCCAAAAGTTTTTTGGCTATCAGTCGGTTGGGAGAGCTGTCTCTTCTGTCTCTTTAGGGCAAGACATAAAGAAGTGGAGGATTGGAAGGACCAGTGGAGCAGTGCAGTGGAGAGCAGTGCGATAGATAGCGAGATGGGATGCACGCCGGGAAACAAAGATGCTTTTATGCGGACAAAGACGAACAAACATGAGATATACATGAGAGACATGAGCCTACCATAAAAGTTTGCTTCTAAGAAATGGCACAATTTATTTATCTCCCGAAGCCTTTTTAACTATATATTCCTGTTCTCCTCTGTGTCTCAGTGTTCGCCCTATTCCTTCATATATTGTATATATTATTGGCCTCTTTTATGAGGCATAAAACCGTTATTACAGTCGGAGTGAGTCGCGGCCAATACTGAGCTTCAGATGTGAGCCGCGATCGCACTTTCATTGAAATACAATTAGTTTTAAAATTATATATCGAATTTCGCCATAACTTGTCTGTTGTCACCATTGGGTCATTGCGATCGTGCACTGGCATCGTTGGCCTCACGGCTATGACGCCCGTGACGACCCGATCGCTGTGATCGCCGGTCGACCACCATCTTTGACGATCTGTCAGACCTATCAGACCCGATGGCAAGAGTTATGTTGCCTGAGCGCCACATTTGATGGCAACATCGTTAAGCCATTTGATGTTGGTCAATTTAAGTTTATTACCAGGCCAAATTAGACGACCAATAATGGCGAACAGCGACGATAAAATATGTTTTAAAATGAATACTTTTGTGTTAGCATTAAATGCTTTGAAAGTCTCACATCATTTACAAATTTAATTATAAGATTTACAATCCTTGAAATCTTAGAGCAAAATATTTTTTCGGAGCCTTCTCTTTAACTTTCGGCGAATATTTTACTTTTTCGTATTCAATTAAATGTCAAAAAATCTCTTAACTTTCGACTCTTTAGCCGAAAGCCTCAAAAAGTTTTAATTTTTGGGTCCACTACTACTTATATGCTCCTAATTGACATTAATTTCTTAACGTCATGACAATTGATAATAAGTGGTGTTCATCGCAATCATTGTCACCGATTGTCCCCACATTTGAAACAATTTATTAGAAATGTTGTGCAAAACAGAGCCGAAGGCTATAATAAATTTATTTTAATAGCGATATTAAACTAGTTCTTCAAAAATGCTTCGGTTCTCTCAACCATATTATCTCTGGGGATGGTATGGATGGGAAAAATTCCATTCTGTGAGGAAAATCTTCTTTTATATCTTTATTAATGGCATTATTGATAGATTGCATTCTGAGATTTACATTTATATATATTTTCATGAATTTTATTGATTGCAATTATGTGTGGAAGCTATAGCTGTGTCGATGCCATACCTGAAAGCTGTACACTGTGTACAGTCGTCTCGCATCTAATTTATCAATCAAATTATTTTTTAAAAATCAAACCTAATTACCGGATCATTATCAGCGATGGCCACCGGCTCACAGTCTCCCTGTCTCTGTCTGTGTCCTATCGTTTCTCTCTTTTCCAACCGCATAAAACTTGACACTTGTAGGCCGAAGAAGCACTGATCTCAAAATATCCAAATTATTGTAGTATTAATTTTCAAATTAATAGAAGGGCAACAAAAATGCATAAAACGTGTTATCTGTTCTGTTCTGGTGGTCATTCCCAGTCTATCTCGCTTTGTGTTTGTCGCTCACAAATTAGTAAAAACATTTCATAAGAGAAAACAAAATTTAAGGTCTTTTTAAAAGGACTCCAATTCGATAGTGAGTTTCAGATCCGATAAATTCTACGATTTTCTCTTTTAAAAGAAATTCTATTCAAAGCCTTAAAACGTCTTATCATTTAATAATTATTCACTTAATCTCGAAATGACGTAAATTATTATTGAATTTTGAAAACCAAATAATCTCCATCATTATCTTCGACTGTGATCTGAGGTTCGGTCTCTAGTCGTATGTATATTAGACGCAAATAAAGTTCTTTTAGGATAAAAGTCAACGAAATCAAGTAAAACATTAAACATGTTTATCAAAACTCATTCATTCAAAGATTTAATATGTTATAAGAATGAGACGAATAATCATTTGGAACTCAATTTTAAATAAGAAAAAGTTTGGTTTTGACAAAATTTATTGCAACGAATAAGAAATAATATCGAATTTTAGAATTAAAAAAAGATTTTTAATTAGATTTGCAGACATTTTCTATTTGAAAAAAGGTCTCAAAATCTAAAGTCTATTTCTACCGAATATCTCATTGGATGTCATAATTATCTTAACGTTTATGAACATATTTTATGGGACGACATTATGGTGAACGAATAGGACAGGCGGGACAGAGAGGACAGACACTCCCAATTAATGCCATAATCAGTCAATAAATCTGAAACGAAGCCAACGTTTCGCTAATTTAATTCAAAATTCATTTTTCTTATCGAAATGATTTATATTCGGTAGTCATGAGCGACACGACTTTCGACTGATGATCACTTGACGACTGACGGCCCTCAGACCAGTCGAGTCTAGGGTTGCGCTCACTTTAATTGCAATTTAGTTTATTTCGCCGATAATTACACCGAATGTCGACTCAGACGACCAATAATTAATATAATTTTTGATTTCATTCCAAAAGTATTTATCAAATAATTCGAAAAACATTTTTCTCTGATTTATATTCGAGTCATTTCACAGTCAAACGAATTTCTAATTTAGCAATAAATTAAAGGTTTCTATTAATTTATTCGCATTTGAATGCGAATGAATGCGAATCTCTTTTCCTAACTTATATCCAACTCATTTGGTTTTCGCAGTATTTATGGTTTAAAATTGTGTCATTTATGCGGAGATAGAGGAATAAAAATATAATCAAAAAAGATTATGGAAGTGATGGAAGTGGAGAACAATATAACTTATTATTCATTGTCGGAGAGCATCGCTAACTATAGCCGAGCACAGTCTGTGCAGTCGAGGGCACAACCGAGCGCTGCCTTAGTTATAAAGTAATTTATTTGAGAAGTCTATTGCAATCGTTTATAACAGCGCTCTTGTGCTCCGCATAAATAGCAGTGCAATCATTTTAATCAAATAATCTCTGTCTAAAACTTTTTGCATACAAAGCCAACTCTGCTCCATATGAAAGGTTATTAATTGTAAGGCTTAGGCACAAAATTACCGAATTGTGGCGCACGAGTTGGCTTCGGAGGGGAGAGAGAGACACACACACCGCCAGAGTGGGCGCTATTGGCACAGACAGAGACGCGTTTCCATTGATGGCCAATGCGTCTAATTATTCATAACCAAACAAAAAGCAATTGAAAGCCGTGAGCATCGCTATTATGGCTTGTAATATGGATGTGTCGGCAATAGTTACCAATGGCTGACGCATTGATGGAGAGGCAGATGCGGTGCCAATACTGTTCCAATTCTGTGCAATTCTGTTGCAATGCTGTGCTACCAGTGCTCTACCATTTACTTATTACTCATTTGGTTGACGCTATGTTGTCTTCAATAGTGGAGCAATAGAACAATCTTTTGCTTTATTAACTATCGTTAGAGGGGATACATGGAAAGGGAGGATTTGCAGACTTATGTGTACTTTTATATCACGTATTGCGCCATTTATATTGATATGCACTTGAATTAAGTACTTTGGCTGCTCTTACGCGCCATATATTATATATCTATATATTTGTTGGCTCGAACTCACTTCTGTCATATCTGTGCCGAACGCCACCAGCAATAAGGCAATAGTATTGCTATACATTGCCATACATTGCCATACATTGCATCGATTGTAGCGCAATAATAGTGGAGCACAGATATCATTGATCACAAACAATGTTCACTATTCCAATGTTGCCAATGTTGCCGACACTCAAATCACAGCCAAATTGCTTCTGATAACTACAGCTTAGACTCATTGCTCACCGATACGCCTTCCCCTCCGCCCCCGACCAACATTGTTTTATTCAGTCATACATTGATATTATTGGCCATAATCTCGGCAGTAATTTGAATAAACGGCACGTCTTGGCTGACACGACGCTCGCCTTAATTCCATTTGATTGTTTTCCACCCGAACATTACCAATATTACCGCCGATGCTCTCTCTATGTTCTATGTCTCTGTCTCTGTTCGAGGTATTGTCTGCACTGTCAGAGCACTGGATTTATTGTGTTAGACCTGATATGTGTTGGCGATGAATGCAAACACAAATCTATTGGGCAATCGATTCAATTTGTTTCGACCATCGCTTATAATAGATAATAACGACAATCGCACTGCTCCTCACATCCCAGGGATATGACGATCCTTTTCACTCATATTCTGCTTATTATTCCAATAAATAATTGAATGCTCGACGTCGTGATGGAAGTGATGGAGAGGCTTTGAATTGATGGTGATTAGGTTAGTTGCAAACTATATAGCTGACCTAGCCGAAATTGGATAATTAGTGAGTGGTGTTGGCAAATTAGCGAACTATCTCAATGCTTGCCACCCATCAGTACCCATCAGTACCCATCAAAGAGCTTGTTCATTCTGATGTCGGCTCTGCAATCCGATATTTCTTATCTCTTATGCCGATCAGACTAATATCTCGTTCTGCAATCAGTACTGAAAGAACTTAAAAATGTAAAAATTATTGCAGACATTTATAAATTTGAAGAATATTCAGAATATTATCTTTGCGTTTAATCTGTCTAACAATTGGCACAACTATTCCCGAGACAACAATTTTAATAACAATTCACAAAATGCTTTTCTAGAAATTATAATCATTTCAAAAGAAAAGTCGAGTTATATTTTTAGTTGAGAACAATATCTTTTGTGTCATTCCGGAGAATAATTATGCAGAGAATCGAGTTTTAGCCAAATATTTGTTATTTTTGCAAATCTTTGTTCAAATATTTTTCATAAAATTCTCATTATTTTCAGAATAATATTAAAACTCTTATTCAGAGCCAAAATTTATTTTTAATTAAATTTAATTAGTTTTGTTCAAAAATTCAAGACTCGAAGCGAAACATACATATATATTAAAGAGTGATTTATAAATCAATTTAATTTAATTTATTGCTTAAACCGAAAATTATTCAATTATTTGCCGCCAGTTTCACGACAACAATATTTTTGTTTTGATTTCGGTTCGAACAACAAAACTGATTGCATTGATTGTAATGATTACTCCGACCATAGCCAGACCATAGCCAGACCATAGACATCCATTAGGAGTGGAATCCCTGAATCAGTGCGGAATCGTCGGTGCAATGCATCGCTCAAATAACTAATGTAATAACTGTCGAGTGTGTTATGCAATAAATTTATATATTAATAGAAAATATATGGCGAGCATTGAGCCTAATCTGAAAGGGCGTAAAGGTTAACACGTTTTCCGCTGTGCAGTCAATCGCCAGTTCAGACCCATTCAGCCCCAGTCAGTTACAGTCAGTCCCAGTCACGCACATATCGAGCCGAAGCCCAAACGCTAAATAAGTATTTTATTTGGGGTTCGGTTGGCGTCACATCCATATTAATAGTAAATAGAAAAGGGAACGAACGCCGCATCAGATGAGATGAGCGGAGATGAGTGCTGCCGATGATGTGCTCCTCTCTTGCCATTCACTCACCATTCAGTCAATACTAGAATACTCGACGCCAAATATTTAGTGGAAGGTCACCGATGTTAACAGCGACATGAGTGCAACGGGTGGAGGGTTTAGAGGGGTTCCGGACTTGTCGATTGTCGATTGCTCACATGCCAGCTCTCTAGCAGCTCACAGCACCACAGTTGACAACTATGAACAGTATTGCACACATACATACACACAGTATCATCTGTATCACTCTTTCATAATATATAAGCCGAAAGATTATTATTGATGATCAGTCCTCGACTATTATCCCAAATGTGAGCCTCAGTCTCAGCCTTAGCTCCCGGCGCGACATCACCGGCGCTAATATGATATACGCTGCTCGGATACGTTATGGTCGTAATCAGTTTGAAATATGCCTGATATGTATGATATGCGATAATGTTTGCAATTGTTTTTCATAACGTTTTGTTCGCAAAACTTGAGCTTTAATTTTCCAAAGCATTTCTGTTTCGCACCAAATATTTCTATAGTTTTGATAATATGAACGAAAAACAAATTCAAATCAAATATATTTCACTCAATTAAGCTCTAATTCAATGAACGCTTTCCAACATTTATGAGAATTTGATTTCACTCATCAACTGTTTTGTTACGCTAAATATTTTTGAAAACTTACGAATCGAAAAATTGGATCTTTCTGTGAGACGACATCTGAAATATTAATGATTTATTGATCCGAACAATGACAATGACAAATATAAATCTATAAAACTATAAAACGGGTCTCAAATATTGATTGGATTTAACACTCGAATGCAGAAGTGGTTCTCATTTTTCATAAGTCTGTCCAATGTTGGCAAAGCATTAGAGAAATTTGATTCAATCGTTTTGTGGATCAAAAACTCTTATTTATCATTATTTTCATGACTTTGAGAAGAAAGAGAGACATAAATCGAATTATTATTGTTTTGATGTAAATGCAATTGTGATGTGAGTGCCAGTGTCGCCAGAGCGGGGACACTGTCGAGAGCGATGTCGTCCATGTCTTGGTTGGGTCGGTGGCCATCAAATTACATTAACTCATGTGTCCTGTGATGTCCTGCAATGTCGTTGTGAGTCTAACGCTGTCTAAAGCTGTCCAACACTGTTCAACACTGTCCTACATCCACATCGACAATGGTTTGGCCAAAGCGGTCGCACTGGCAGTCAAAGAAAGTCATTTTCCTGAAATGAGACTTTGCTTATAGTTTGTTGTGTTCGTCAAAACTCTTGTATTCTCAGTACAAAAGTATTGAAAAGTATTGGAACTGTCGTTACATTCAATGCTTTCTCTCTATTCTTCATTTCCAATAACTAATCAATAAATGTGTGCTTTTAGTCGAGTACTTCCTTTGAGTCGCATCTCTCGCGTCTCTCAATGTGCTCAACGTTTGCAATGTTCTCAATGTTCTCAATGCTCTCAATGCATGCAATGCTGTGTCCTCTCTGTCTGTGTTCCACTGTCTCAGTGTCTATCGTCGTCTCCGTTGCCTAACTGTGACTTTTGTTGTCTCTGTCATTGAGTTGGGTTATGTCGGTTGTCATTCCCCTCCGAGTGTCACATATTCTTTTTGAGCGCACATCTCATCTCTGGTATCCACGTTTGAGGCTTGCAATGCCTGTTCGACTTAAAGCAAGACATTAGTCTCAACACACAACTAATGTATAAAAGAATATGGCATTCGATGGCAAGCGATGGCAAGCGATGGCATCGCTTTGGCTGACACTCTAAAAAGCAGAAAATTGTGTGACATTTGGGCGAAAAGCGCTTCAAAGCGCTGTCCATCTCATAAGCCATAAAGCATTTTATGAGATCTACCAATTCGTCGCTCAATCTCTATGAGTCTGAGTCTGAGTTCTAGTTTCGCACCAATTATTGAATGACAGCTCGCGAAGAGACGGGAGGTTTGACATTGGCTTTCATACGGCTTTCATACGGCTTTCATACGTGCACTCAAGAGTGCAAAGACGCGATCGCTTTTTGTTTCAGCACTCATACGACCCGTCGGTCGTATGACGCTCTACACAACTCTCGTGCACAATGTGTGACAAGTAGTTTATCATTACATTGAGACCAAGCGGTCGGAGGAGACAACGATGTGAGCCAACGATGCGCTCATCCAATCCAATACACTATAACTGCGGACAATGGTTTCCATTTATTCCTTTTTATTAATTTGATTGCTATCATTGCTATCTCTCGATGTCTTACTTGTCTTCGTTAAGTCTATTGTTTCCTCGATGTTGGACAAAAAACTTTTGACGCTTTTATAGAAGTGTCAAAGACTTCTTCATTTCGATGAACTTTTCAGAATAATTATTAACCACTTTTGCGCTCAAACCTAAAGTGAATGATCTTCTTATTCATTCAACAATTCACTCGAAAAAAGAGAAGATTCAAATTTAAACAAGTATTTCTGTTTCTGTGCAAAAAACCAAGATTAAAAACGGAAAAACTTTTGAGCAGAGAGAATATATTTTCTCAAAGCAAAAAAACTAACGAAAATAATTCAGACTTTTTCCAAACACGATAGTATTGAATGTAAAACGTGATGTTATTTAGTTTACTATTGTGTAAAATAGAAATGAGTTAACGTGGGAAATGATAACTTGAGTGGAACCTCGTAAATGCTTAGCCCAACCGTTCTTATGGTTTTTCGCCGCACTATTCACTCGAGCTATAGACAAAAGTGCGAACCATTTTTCCAATTTTAATATCCCATCATTTTATTTCATATAAGTGTCATTATAATTCACTTTTTACTTCCCGCACATTATCTGATCGTCGCTCTGGTCCACAGTCTTGTCTCACTATCTACTCAGATGATAGGTTAAGCGCAGCCATTGTTTCGGACAATATCGCAAATCGAGTCAACGCAAGGCCTTATCATAACCTTATTATTATTGTTATTATTGTTTGGGCTCAAATTTGGCTTCTATTTAAGTGCATCTGGTTTTCGTCAATTTAAGGTGATTTAATGATGGTAATTTGGCAGTGCTTGTGCCCTCAGCTTGTGTTGTCTGTGCAGTCTGTGCTGCCTCGCCAACTCATTTGGATTGCCGGCTCGGTTCGGCTCAGAGTGTCATCTAATGGCTTCTTGAAAGGCCAACTAAGCCATTGACAATCGCGATAACTCACTGTTCAACAAATGACAGCCTCTGAACAAAGACTTCTTTATTCTGGCAAAAAAATCTGCTCTAATCTGACCTTTCAGTCAAAACATTGATTTGATTGTTAATAACCTGACAATTTTAGCTCACACCTAATACCAAATACCTGTTCCCTTTGTCAGCTGATAATCTCATTTATTTGCCGGACTCACCAATTGATTAGCGCAATATCGCATCCATTGTCATATATTGTGCGCTATTCCTGGTCTATGTCTGTGTCGAGTCGAGAGCCGAGCCCTCAATGCTCTCATTGTTAACATGCGAGCACTTCCTCAGCCAAGTATCTTATTCTCTCGCCAAACGATCCAACTCTTGCAAAGTCGAGCCAAACGCGAATCCGAGACGACTTCTGCTGCGAATGAAAGCTCTTTTCATATGAGTGAGGATTTATGCAAATGAAATGAAATATGTCTTCAGTGGAGAGATAGATGAGTGGACGACAGCTAAATGTGGTCGCGTATTGTGCGCCCGATTGTTGGACTCGAGCCAAAGGTGGCATTGAGTTGAGCATTGACTCGGGCTCTGAGCCCTGAGCGCACGACACCGCATATGCCGGTGACTAATGTCTGACAGTGAGAAATGTAACTGAGATTCAGCTTTAAATGAATTGCCATAAAGAATATTATTTAGAGCTCAGACCAGCGCTCAGAGCGCTGTTAGAGCCGAGCAATGCTGAGCAATGGCAGAGCACATCCACTTTCGCTGCTCTTCCACTTATGTATCTGTGAACGAGTCTAATGTCCCAAAACGCATGACCTGAACACAAGCCCAGAGCCCGAGTGCCAGTCTTTGTCAGTGTTAGCCATTGCTTGTGTTGTTCATAGCCGAGCCATATATATCGATCGATGGGTCAGCTCTTGTCGCACGCCGTGTCTGTTGCGGCTCTTACGCAACGATCTACACAAGACATCAATTTTTTACATTTAGAATATTTTTGTCTAAAAAGTGTAAAACCATAAAAAATAATTTTGGGGGAGGTTTGGCTTCATTTGGCTGAGCAGATCATTGTTGTGGGGCCGACCCGACCGACCAGACCATCGCATTCAGGGCTGATGACCAGATGGATGGATGGATGACTGACTCGCACTCCACTCAAACCATTATCAACACAATAGGCTTTCAAATATATATATTTTAAAACTTCTTTTTTGAAAAAAATGAAATCTCAACACATAATGGATGCTCTTTTGGCCCTTCGAGTGTCGCTCCTCCAGTCCTCTCCAGTTATGCCCACTCCTCGACCCCTATTCACAACTTCAATAAATACCTCTAATAAAACAAGAAGCATTTTCAACACTAAGAAAATTAGTTTTAATAATAAGTCGGAGAAAATAATTGTTAATCAAAGCAGTCATTGGATAAACTACTCGACTCTCGGATTTAATTTTCAATCAAACTAAAGCTCTTTAGTTGAGCTGAACTTCAAATTAACGAATGATAAATAATTTTTTTGCTCTGCAGAGAATAGGGAATAAGTTTTTGCTTTTAGTGAAGATTTATAGCTTTGATTAGCAATTATGATACGCAGTTTTGATCAATTAAAAAGGGATATATGAGCCTAACCGGGAAGCGCATGCAAGTGAGGCACAGACCAGAGCCCAACACATGAGAGCAGAGGCCACAGCACTGGCAACGCATAACGTGTTGGCACTCAATTATGCATATCTGGCTTCCGTGCGCTCATCTCAACTTCCATTGACTCGGATGACTCGCATCACTCGGTTATTGTACATAAAGGCAAACAGAGAGCATATGCGAGTCTCCAGTCTCTGGTCTCTAGTAGTCTATGGCCTATCGGAACGGTTTGAGCGCTTTTTCGTTGCATTTAATTACCAGAGTTATTGATAAAGGCTGGAAGGCGTAAGAAATTTGCTTTGCATGTAGTCAGTAGTCAGAAGTGTTGTGAGACTTAACACTTTACACATTCAATTGCGTTTAACTTCATTTTGGTCTCTACTTTAGCTTTATTTTAGTTTATATTTGCTGAATCGGCATAGGCTCCAAACTATGTTAATTTGCATCATTTCTATTTTCCTTTTTGCATTCCGAAGCAAATTCATTTTTAGTGCAATAGTTTATGCCATACCATACAGTTCTGTACAGTTCTGCACAGTTCTGTTAGTGCTCTTCCCATTGATGCCATGCCATGCCATACCAGTGGCAATGGATGCACAATACATTGGATGTGTGCGACCCGTTCAATGTGCACATTGGATGCACATTGAATGCACAGCCGATGCATAAACTCATTAAGTGTTTAATGAAGCGAATGCATAATCACATGCAATATGCAAAACACTGCTCTTCTCCATCCATACAGTTTCGCTCTCTGTCATTCTCTATCAGTCTCTCTCTTTTCTCTTATTTTCGTTCAATGCTCGCTATTCTCAGCCATTCTCTGTATTTTAATTTAAAAACTCAAAAACTTTAAATATTTGATATAGTGATGCATAGATACACACAGAGAGACATACATACATGTATGGCATTGCAGTGCTCACTATCGCCACTATTGCCATACACTGGTTGAGCCAATTCCAGTGTTTCATTTTCAGCTCTATATCGTTACTAACATATTTCACTTTTATAGTTCACACCCAAAATATCAAAAATGTTTTTGCCGTATATTACGCTATCATACAAAGCCATGCATTCGTGTGCAGTCGTGTACGCTGTATGCAGTCGTGTTATGGCACGCATTGCGCAGCGCATCCTTCAAATACCGCCTCAAAGCCAGTCTCATATTAAGTTATGATTATGGTTAATACCTTCGTCTTCATTGAGCAGCGCAGACACCGACCACTCTCTGCGAGCGGTCTGGTTATCATATGATTCAACTGCCGCTCCAATATTGTCGTCTCATAATATGCTATACATCGCAGTGTTGGCTCAAAATCTCAGTTTATATACCAATAATATACCAAACGATTTGATTGTTTGCTCGGTTTTGCCGGAAAGTATTATTTCAGGCTTAAAATAAACATATTAAACGATATGTCTATCGATGCGCTCACACAATACATCTTTGTTTCACTCGATCGCAATATATTATCAAACAATCTGTGCTTATAATTGAGTTGGGTTAGCCTAGTGAGCCAGTGTACCACTGTGCTACTGTGCTACTGTGCTGGCTCACTCCACTCACTCCACTCATTCCACTCTCGCCAAATATACTCTTGTTTTGGTTATAAGCACAAAATTTTTCATCGACTGAACGCAACTCTACGGCAAACAAATTATTAATGAGATTTTGAGCAAACATATAGATATAAAGGACATAAAGTGCCTCAGAGTTTAACAATTTGAAATCAAATTCTATGAAATCAAATTAAATGCATTGAAACGGAAATTATTTTAATAAAATAAACTCAATTTAAAAACAGATATGAAATATATTTGTTTTGACTTTTGTGATGGCTTTTCAAAAATAAACTTTACATAAGTTCTCTCTTTAATTGAATAATTAATCAAATAAGAGATGACATATGGATCTAAACAAAGCAATTATATTCGTCGACGTCGGGCATATCAGGCCATCAGAGGAGCCGATCCGACACTACCGAGTGGTGAGTCGCGACTCCGAGCGGTCCACAGCTCCGACTCCACCACTGATCGCATTCAATGCTTTTAATTGAATTTATTTGTCAAATACCAGACGACTATAACTCGTATTAAAGACAAACACAAATACCAGTAATAAAATGTTTTTCTATGATTTAAACATAATTTTGTCGATCATTCGATTGATTCGCTTTTGTGCCGCCATTTCAATCCATAAATTAATTTCGGATAAAAGCAGAAATGTATTTGTTGTGGAAAAGGGGTCACAAATCGAGTAGTGCTCTCATGACTGGCAGTGATCGCAAACACAGAGCCAGAAGAGTGCCGAACAGTGCCTAACAGTGCCGGCAATGAGCGAAAGTATTCTCCAAATGGATGGATATTATTGATATTGAGAAAAGCTTTCAAATACTAATATTATATTCGGAGCAATACATGGATAGACATAACCTAATAGAGTATTGCTTTATGAAAATGCATATATGAAAGTGATGGCAGAGGAGAGGCTATGACAGCGATAGACATGTATTACATGCATATGAGACACAGAGCTGTGCAGAGTGTAGTGATGTAGAGATGTAGAGATGCAGAGATGCAGAGATGCAGTGATGCAGTGCTGCAGTGCCTGACCTCAGCGTTGGGCATCGCACTGGCATCACAGTATCACTGTATCAGACACACGATCAGCAGTCAAAGTGCAGTCAAAATGCAGTCAAACGGAGTGTATGTGCCGTTTGGCTCAATCTGTCTGATGGATTGGCGTACGGGGAAAACGTAGCTCCAAATCCGGTCTAATAGCTCCTTTAGGTCCGATCCGTCCATCACTCGCAACCAAATCCAATACAGCCGGCAGTTGCAAACAGTGCACACCATGTTTGCAATGTGTAATGCAATACACATATAACACAATTTATTACTCAATCTGCAAAATGCAATTCAACTCATTCTCAACATATTAGTAATAATATTAGAAATTTTCAATTCTCCTCATTTCGCTTCTCTTCTCTCATCTCTGTTGCACAGTATTGCTGTGCTCTCAGCGCACGGCTCAGGCCAGTGAAGCCACTGAGGCCTGCAGTCAGGCCTAGCATTGCATTGCATCCGATATTAATGTGTTTATCGCAAAACTCCTGCATTACTCCAATCGATTCCAATCCCTTCACTTCTTCATTCACTTAACTTAAATCTAATTAATTTTTGACAAATTGAATAATTTTTTATATTTCTTCGATTCAGGTCCGAAATCAGTGACCGTTGATAATGAGGAGGAAGAAGAGGAAATGGAGAGTCCGATCGATGCACACATTTGCGGCAATTGTCGACAAGAGTTCTTAGGACTGTCACACTTTCTCTCACATAAGAAGGAGTGCATCAAAAAGGGCACAGAAAAGACTGATTTGACATTACCTCAACTTCGGACCAATGCTAACGAGGACGAGGAAATGAACGACGACCTAGAAGAAGAAAAAGAGTTATTGGAGAACAACTCTGATGAAGAAGAAGATGAACAGATCTACGAAAGGATTAGAGAGAAGATCGAAAACCAACAGAGTTCACGACCAGCCATCGATTCGGATAACGATTCGCCCGAAGATAGGATAAAACAAATGGCTTCGACATCCGGCGCCTGGCCTTTTGTGGCACCTGCTCTATCTTTATCGGACACCAATGTTGTGATTGAATCTCTACAAAACACTTCGGTGGCAGTGGCCCAACACGCGCCACCGACTACTCCCGAAGCATTGATACCTCAAGCTCTGCCTCAATCGGCCCTTCAGTCGACATTGTTCAATCTGCAACAGCAACAGATGATGCTTTTTCACGTCATCCATCAGTTGCAGTCTCAAATCGCAGGCTCAGGACAGACACCACCACAAATTCCTCCGCAGCTTTTGATGTCTCAACTTCAAGCGGCCAATGCCGCAGCAAGTTCACTGAGCAAAGACAAAGCACAATTGCTGGCCACCTCCATGGAAAAGACATCCACTTCATCGACAATATCACAGACTCCTCCATCCAAACCGACTTTGACTCCAATTAAAACACCTCCGCTCACATCACCCGCACCGGCCACCTCAACAAACTTGACCTCAGGCCAGTCGGTCATCGAATCGGTGCAATCGAATGACGAGTTGGATCAGCCACTCATGGCTCCATTGAAAGAGTCTCCTTTACGTGAGCCATCGTCTCCTGGATCTCATGAGCCAAACACATTGGAACTGCTTCAAAGACACACTGAACAGGCCCTCCAGAATACGATGTCTGGCGGGTCTTTCCTGCTAAACGGAATCACGGGAATGGGAGGCTCCGACTTTTTGAGCTTTCGGAAAACCAAAGATGGAAAGGAAGACCCGATGTATCGGCACAGGTGTAAGTTCTGCGGCAAAGTGTTCGGCAGTGACTCTGCTCTGCAAATCCACATCCGGTCTCATACCGGCGAACGTCCCTTCAAATGCAATATCTGTGGCAATCGGTTCACAACAAAAGGCAATCTCAAGGTTCACTTCCAGCGACACAAAGCCAAGTACCCGCACATCAAGATGAACCCGCACCCGGTGCCCGAGCACCTGGACAAGTTCCACCCGCCAATAGAGCCGCCGACAGGCTCGCAGTCGCCCACCAATCTGACCCCTATGTCCACCCCTCCGATGTCGATGTCTGGAGTGTCGCCACTCATATCACAATCGCTATCATCAATGACTCAGTCGTTTCTGGACTCGACGCCAATGAAAGGTGTCTTTGGATCGAGTTTTCCCAAAAATATTTTGGATATGAATCAAGATTTGAGTCAAAGTGAAAGAAACTCAACTCTTTTTCGAAGAAACACTTCTTCCGAAAACATCTCCAATCCGTCGATTAGTGATGATTCGGAACAAGAATGCGATGAAAACACAGATATGGACAACAAAGATATGGAGGATATCAGCGAAGACGAGAGAGCCGTCAATTTGGCCAAAACCAAAAACCAAAGCATCAAATCTGAAGAATCTCCACTCAATCTACAACACAACCGCAAAGATGTGAACGAAGAGGTCCAAGAATTAAACGAAGACGAAGACATGAGTGATGATGAGGATGATGATCTGGAAAGGGAAATGGAGGAGGTGCAAAGGGAGATGGCCAAACGAAAAGACATAGCAGATAAGGATAAAGAAAACATTAATTCTGATGACGAGTTGTCAGATGAATCTCAAGATGGCATTCTACCGCCTTCGGGCCCAGACTTTTCATATATGCCTCACTTCCCGCCGTACTTCACTTCTGCAGGCTTTCCTGGTATTCCGACCTCATTAGGTTTGATGCCTTTCGGTTTTCCTCCCGGTCTACCACCGATGCCACCCTCAGGCCCACCCACAGAAGGATCAGGCGATAATGGTAGAGATCCTGTCTTTTATCAGGACTTGCTGCCCAAACCTGGCAGTACTGACAACACTTGGGAAACCCTTATGGAAGTTCAGAAAGCGTCCGAAACCGTAAAACTTCAACAATTGGTTGATAACATTGAGCACAAGTTAACTGATCCGAATCAATGCATTATCTGCCATCGGGTTCTCAGCTGCAAAAGCGCTCTTCAGATGCACTACCGAACCCATACCGGCGAACGACCCTTCAAATGTAAGATCTGTGGCCGTGCTTTCACCACAAAAGGCAACCTCAAGACCCATATGGGTGTCCATCGAGTCAAGCCTCCTCTCCGTATTCTGCATCAGTGCCCGGTTTGTCACAAACAGTTCACTAACGCATTGGTAAGTGTTGAACAAATAATGATAGATTGCTATTATGCAATGCGCTTACTCTTACATCTTGGCTAATTAGGTGCTTCAGCAACATATTCGAATGCATACCGGAGAGCCCACAGATATTCCTCCGGAGCACATAATGGCAAATGAAATCAAAACGCCGGCTTTGATGCCCTCATTCCAAAGGGCTCTACTGCCGCCCCATTTTGCTGGTCCTCTACCACCTCCCGGAATGTTTGGACCGCCATTCATGAATGGGTTGACCACCAGTTCTTCGATGAACATTCCATTCTCATCGCCTATCACTTCGTTTTCTGTTCCGAAGCAGAACTCTTCTCCAGGTTTGTCGAGAGAATCGCCAAACGAGAAGAACTCAATCGAGGAAACGGTTGAATGCAAACGAGAATCCATATCTCCGTCAGTTAGCAATCGGTCGAGTCGGGCCTCAACTCCCAAATCGACCAAAATCGATGGCTCCGAAGCCAAGTCTCCAAATAAAGCCAGAAGTCGGTCGCCGTCGCCAAAGACGCCGACACCGGCATCTATTCCACAGCCTGTCATTGTGTCAACGCCCAAGCGATCCACACCTTCGGGCGCACCACAAATATCTTCCACCAAATCAAACGATTCAGTAAATTCTAATTTCTCGACTTCTTTGACTGCTCTCGAGAATCATGTGAAAACAATTAACTCTTCAGCCCCTCAGCCGATGCCGTTCGGGCCTTTCGGTCTTGGTCTCTACAACCTGAGCCAATTCCAAAGGTTAGATGCCGAGCACCAAAGTCGTTTGTCTGCCGCCAACTCAGCCGAAGCAATGCGGACACCGGACACACACAAGACTCCGGACAAGACTTCGCCTCATATGCGCTCGTTTTCGCCTTCATCTCTCAATAGCAAAATTACATCCGAGATATCAGCTGACGATAGATCTACTCCCGATAGTTCCTTAGGAACAATGGACAGGTCATCACCCGCGACCACCCCTGGTGGCGCCGGTGCTCTTGACTTGACTCCCAAAACTAATAGTATTCCGACTTCTGTGACACAAGACATCGCTCTTATGCATTTGCAGCAAACGGAAAAGAGGTTTTTCCCGCCGCCATTCTCGGCACTGCAATTTCCGGCCGGTCGGCCAAACACGACCTGCAGAATCTGTATGAAGACGTTTGCCTGCTATTCGGCCCTAGAAATTCATTACCGAAGTCATACGAAGGAGCGTCCCTTCAAGTGCGATATGTGTGACCGGGGCTTCTCTACCAAAGGCAATATGAAGCAACACATGCTTACGCACAAAATTAGGGATCTGCCGGCCGACTGCTACACAACCACTTCCAATACTAGCACAAGTACTTCACTGGCCCTGGCTTCTTTGTCGAATGCTAGTGACCAGAACTCAGTGACAAACAATGGCAACGGCACTCCGGTGGCCAACATGTCGACCAACTCGAACGCAAGTAGCGGAGTATCTCATTCTCCGACCCCTAACGGTAACTCGGACTCGAATGAGAAGCCGCTCGATTCGAGCTGTTCATCCAAGTTGAATCCAAAGCACGTGTGCCGAGTGTGCAATAAGCCGTTCTCCAGTGGTTCTGCTCTTCAGGTGAGTTGTCTCCTGTCTCCTGTCTCCTGTCTCGGCCCTACAGTCAGTGACAGTTTACATGAAAATGACTGTAATTATGGTTTGTAATGCAATGTTTGTAATGTTTCAGATTCATATGAGGACACACACCGGCGACAAGCCCTTCAAGTGCACGATTTGCGGCCGAGCGTTCACCACCAAAGGCAATCTGAAGGCAAGTCAACCGCAATTCCTTTCTGTCAAGTAATCGATAAACAAATCAATTCGTACGACAGGTTCATATGGGAACTCACATGTGGAGCAATGGCTCGTCGCGAAGGGGTCGTCGCATGTCTATCGATTTGCCTAACCTTCACATCTCACCGCCCAGACAGACAGAGTTCGGCTCACGAACCGGACCCGAGATCATGATGGCTCATTTCAACTAATGTCACCGATGCTGATGACCACTTATGACCACTTATGACCACCTATCACAATTGCAATCAATACATTTTATATAAATCGAGTCATTAACGTGTAATCAAACCTAAAACATTTTAAAGTTCGCTTTCGTCTAATCTCTTCTACCGATCGATTCTTGTGCTGATCTCTACCTATTGTACAGTAGATCACTAGTCAACACATTCACATTAATTTATGACTTTTGCATGACATCAATTCGAAGCAAAGTCAATCAGTCCATCGGTGACTGCCATTCGACACCATTCGATACCGACTCTCTATAGAATATCGATATTTATTGAACTGAATAGTATTCTTTTGAATACTTCAGTTTATAAGACGAGAGAATTCAATCACTTTGTGAGCAATGAATCGATTCAGTTATCAGACTCTCGTCTCAACGCTATTGACATTCAATCTGATTCTTCACTGCATCTCAAATAATTGAGTCGAGAGCTGTGTCGACCACATCCGCGCCCTTTCGGCGCTCTTAGCGTTTGATGGCTAATACATGTCATATCATATCGAGATTAATGTAAATTATGACAAAACATTTGTATATTTTTATGCAATTCTCATTTGCATTGACACCAATGAATCGGGCGATCATTGATGTCTACCTGTCTTGAGATCTGGTGTTAGGCGACCACAAACTTCACACCACTTATGACAACTCTTGTCAACCTTCGGCTCATTTAAGAGGAATAGTCGCAAACATATCAATAACAGTCTGTCCGCTAGTATTCCAATCATAGCCTGTTTGAAGTCATAGCCTGTTTGACCAGTAGTTGAGGAACAGTTCCAATAAATAGCTGACAAACGTTTCATTAGATTTACATATAATATATGAGATGTCGATTGTGGCAAATGAGCAAAGTTAGCGTCACTGAAGGCCATCGCAACTCGAAATGACATGCAATCGAAATATTCGGGAAATCTTTTAAAATCTTTTAGCTTTACTTAAACCGAATCTTAATTAAAGTATTAAAGTATAAATTAATTTAAGTGT
>JAQGCD010000014.1:0-21747 GCA_034698965.1 Zygoribatula sp. | reverse complement strand
GTGATTCATGTTTTCAATATAAATTAAAGTTTTTATGAATTAATTAATTTATAGGAAATAAAATAAATAATTTTATTAATTACTGAACAATAAGTACTAACTCAGTGTAGATCTGTTTATTGAATTTTCAATTATAAAATATTGAAAACAATTTCAGTTCCAGATAGTTTACAGATAGTCGAGGTTAAAATTCTATAGTTTCCAAAAATTATAGAAAAATGAGAAACTTGTTCGAATTCTCGGACTCCCCGGTGTCTAATCTGAGGATAACAATGTTCATCGCTTCATCGGTCTTCTGTTTGACTGGACTCCTCTACCAAAGCTCACAACTGCTGAGACAATACATGAGCGGTAAGACTGTAGTCAACATCGATGTAAAGCGTGATATCGTAACAAATCTGCCGGCGATTACCGTCTGTTATCCGGCCATCCTTTCCATGGAAAGGGCGTCAAATATAAGTCCAGCTCATCAGGAATTGTTCCAGAATTTTCGACGAATAATGGAACTAGTAACTGATGATATCGCCGCATATGGGACATATCAGAAGGAAATTGGAAACATATACATGAGATTTGTCGGATTGGTCATCAACTATATCACCCCAATGACCAATCGTCGATTTGCGCAAGCTGTTTTCGATGAACTCAGCTTTCCATTTGTGATTGAGCCAAAGCAACCGAAAAGCTCCAAAACAGAATCTGTGCAAGTCAACGTTTTCTTGGTACCAAATGAAGATGGAATGAGTGAGCAACTATCCCAAGTCACTCATGATGACAGTTATCTAATTAAAGACGTGCCCATTGAATCTTTTCACACCAAAAACAACAAGATAGTCAAGTGTTACACCTTTTTCTCCTTCGAGAAGCATTGGCGAAACGTTCGAGTTCATCTTGACAAAATATATATCAAGATTGACACCGACATCAACTGGATGCCACCGCACCTGCTCACAAAGTACTACGTGTCCATTCACTCGGCTAACACCATTCCCGAATTCAAGGTGGGGCCGAACTTTGTTCAAATATCAGCTTGGACCATTACTACTTTTACCTACTCCAAAGTCACTATCAACCAAAACCCAATGGTTGAGCATTCGCCTAATTGTATCCATCATAACTGGTCAAGCTACCCGAACATGACGAGTGACTGCAAGGCTGTTTGTCTAATGAATCTAGTAAGTAACAGATCCAGAACGGCCATCCTCGAGACCGAATACCTATTGCGAAGACACTACTTCGATAAGGTGCCCGAATACAAACAAACGGATTTGAACAAAATAACGAAAGAGAGTTTCGCGACATTGGGCGCATCTTGGTCGCGGTACAACCTAGATTGCAACCGCCAGTGCGGAACTGACTGTCGATACATTTACTACCTGTTCGACACGAAGGAAGAACCGATGCCTTTGTCAATACTGGACAGGGGGTCGAAGGTGTACATCGAGCACAACCGACTGCCAGATATCTTTGTCAGACATTACCCTGAAATGACTTTCATATCATTTGTGTCCAACTTTGGCGGACTTTTGGGAATATGGTTAGGGATCAGTGTTCTGACCTTTTTCTATAATTTGTTGGCTTTAATTAGAAAAATGATCAATGCACTGTCCAATTCATCAAGGACATTTTCGACGAATAACAACATCAAGATCAAGAACTATAATACCATTAACCTTAAATTCAATCCATTTAACTTTAATGTTAATCGCAATGTCAAACCCACGACTATTTGCTTACCTGAAAAATTTCATTAATGGAAATTTTAAAATAAATCATGCTCAATTAACCAAGCATGAATTCTAACCTCAACGGCAAGCTGATACCTTATTTATTCGATTTATTCGATTGAAAACATTTATTATTTCTATAACATTGCACAAACACTGTTACACAGAATGACGATCAATAAATTTTATTATGATCGTGAAAATTGAACTTGTTTCGTCATTTTATCTTGTTTGAATAAACAGTTTCATTAAAATTGGAATTTTATTAATTATTGGAAGTATCGAGTAGATGTTGTGACCTAATTAGATGACGAAAGACACTTAATTACAAAACGATGATAAATAATGAATAATAGTGTCAGAAATTATCTTGGTCGGAAAAAATATGACAAAACACTTGCTTGAAAATATAATACATATAAAAGTATATTGAAGTGGGCTTGTTAATATTTTGTGGCAATTTTCGGAAAAAATTCTTATTTGAAGTCACATTCATTTTATATAAATGTTATGTGCTCACTGGCTACCATCCACTGGCACACCTGTCATCTCAATGCAGAGAATGAACCGATTATTCGATGCCACGTACCAAAATAATTTACAAAGCTACAAGGAAATATTGTGCCCAATAATAAGAAATAAAAGCATTTATCCTATATATGAAGATAACTTGACCAGAGCTTTCAAAATTTTCAGCAAGCATCAAGTCAATTTGAATCTAAATTTCTTGGATGTGTTAATCGATAACTTGAGTTTACCCCTTATTATTCCACGGTATTCGAAGTATGGAGAGTGTCGTTACCCTTCTAAAAACATGAGAGCCGTTTCGATCCATTTGTATGGTTTGCTCGAACATCCATTTGACAACAACACTCTGGAAAATAAAACTCTCGACAAAAGCTTTGAATTTTCAGATAATCCAATCGAATCATATAATCTTGATCCTTATTCGTTGGCTAAATGCTTTACCTTCTTCAGTCACGAAAAAGCATCATGGAGAACATTCAGGTTCAACTTAGAACGACTGGAGATGACAATCCGAATAGCTTTGAACTGGTTTCCTCCACATCTATCACCAAGATACTACCTTGCTATTCACTCGGCTGCCATCATTCCAGAATTCAAGTTGGGCTCATCATTCATGGAGATAGAAGCAAGCTCATCCTACACAATTCTGTATTCGAAGTTGACTTTTGACCTACTATCTAACCAATGCCATAACTACACTGGTCATAGTTTGAGTAGTGATTGCATAACAGTATGCTTGCTCAAAAAACTTCAAAATAAATACCAAACATATATAGTGAATTCAGGTTATCTCGTTCGAAAAGAACATCTTAAACAATTAAACTTAACTAGTACCAAGAATGTTATCAACGGTATCAAGAAAACGAAATGGAGTGGAAGTCATAGTTCTATACTTCTTCCTCCACTCTTGGCTATGTATAAACAAGAGTGCAGTAAGCAATGCAAACTGGACTGTCCGTTCTCATATTATATGTTGGACGTGTTGAGAGGACACCAGAGGAAACCCGATTTGGACAGACCAACGACAGTCAATATTGAATACAAACGAATGCCCGACATCTTCATCCGACACATTCCCGAAACCACATTCATACATCCATTCATACATTCATACATGTATCGTTTGTCTCAAACTTTGGCGGATTAATAGGAATGTGGTTAGGAATCAGTGTTCTAACAATTTGCTACAATGTGTCGGCCATTGCAAATAAGATCATCCAGGCTCTCATTAAATCACCAAGATTATTTTCTTCTACCCAAAATAATTTCAACTTAAATCTCAATTTTTATCCCACCAAGTATTCAAGTGATTCGTCGGAAATCTCCATAAAATCGATATAATATGTCAGAAATATCATGTAATTTCAATGATAAACAAAAATTAATTAATTAGTTAATCTTGAGATCTCCGAAAAATTGCGCAAGATGCAAAAAATTGTAATTTACCATACTTATCTCAAATATAATCAAGAGCACAATTAGAAATTACTTTTAATAGAATTTAATGAAAGTAGAAAAAATATGATTCCCATAAAAAATTATTAATTTGTTTGAATCCTCCAATTGTTTCAAAGCCATTAGTTTGGATTTGTTTTAATTAAAATCCGAAATAAAAAGCAAATATTTTTCTCAACCGATAAGAGTTGGAAAACAATTGTATTAATAATTTTGTTCTTGCAAAAAAATATATAATAGAGAAAAAGTTGCGCCAACACCAAGTTTATTGACTGGCGACTGGATTTGGGCAGTAATTGAGGTGTTCTTTCTAAAATGAGGTGCCATATATGAGGTTTTCCATAGAAGATACCTCTTATTTAAGATCAACGATTCAATTGAGGGCAAGACTCGAAAGCCTGACGTCAGAGCGATCGGTGGACTACCGGTTAGGGCCGACCGCAGACCACTTGCCTGACAGGCGAACCACTAATGAAGTTATTCTCCGAACTCACTGTTCATCTGCTTTAGTGCTTCACTCCATAGACTGGTCTGAGTGGCGATAGTCGAGTAAATTCTGTTTCAATAGTTTCGATAGTTTTTTGGGCTTCACTTCGATTGATCGCACGATTCCATACATTATTCAAATGGATATTTCAAATCGTTTTCAATTGTCAATCAACACATTCTGCTTACTATTGGGTGAGAATCGAAACACATTCTAATAATACTTATTTATTCATTTATTTAACACTAACTATAATTATAGTTATTTAAGAGTTATGTGAATTTAATTGTATGAATGGCGACCAAAACCACTCATTGTTTTAAGTGAGAGTTATAAAAGGGATCGAATATGAGTGAAAGTCACAATGATTTTTCACCTTGTACTAAATGTTCACAACATCATGAAAACTTATTAATAAGATCACTTTTCCCTTTAATATTTACTATTTGTGTCACTTTTCAAAAATATCGATTCAATTTTCCTTAAAGTTATTTCATTCTCCTTAAATTGAGCAAGCTAATTATGAAATTCTTTTGTTTAACTTGGTAAATTATTTATAAAACTCCCGGAAAGTTTTCTCTGTGAACGTTACTTGAGGTTAAAAACTTCCGTTTCTTTAACGTTAATTTCTTAGTTCATTATTTTTCTCCTTTTTTCGGTAATATCTATAAATAAAAGCTCCAAATTACTTATCATCGAATAAGTTATCTTGGAGATTTAATAGAGATTATCATCAGATAGCATCGAATTATCACAATTTTTCATATGCAAACTTGTTAAAATTCCGATTTCATAAATTCTGCTCTTATCATATCTGCAAAATGCTTGATATAATTAAAATTCCATAATAATCTTGATATTTGATAAGACATAGTCGAGTGAGAAACTGAATGCTAATATCAAACTAGAGTTAGATAACTAGTGAAAGAGGAAAGACTTATAAGAGAGAGACCGAAGTGAACACTGGTTTTGCTATTTACGTCTAACACAGTGTTGCATATGATTGCTATGATTTACTATTTATTATACATTACTAAATAGACTGCACTATACATCTATAACTGGGTCATTGAACTATTAGGAGATGAAAAGTTAGCGATGAGTTGTGATGGCATTTGTGTGCACTGAAAATGACATTACATTTCAGGAGTTGTAAACTATTTCAGAAGGAATTGAATTATAAAAACCCGACCGAAGAGGAGATAAAATAAATTGAGAATCTATTTTAGAAAATACAGTGATTCCCAAAAGCGTAGCGTGTTTAAGCAAAATGTGTTTTAATTAACGCCAGAAATAAACACCGCTTTACCAATGAATTTACCTGTAATTAGAAGTGCAATCATTCCGAGGCTATGCTATACTCGGCTTTGTTTTGATTGCTATACAACAGTAAATAACACTGTAATTACTTATTTGACTGATTTATACGAACTTTCAACTTCTCAGTCCCTAAATATCAATGTAGTTTAGTTCAGTCAGTATTGCAATTCAGTTCAATAGACCGAATGTCCGGTCCTTTTCTGGCCAATCATCACAACATAAGGCAATGAATGTCAAATTACATAATTCACACGATAAACGAGTAATTCCTTAGAAGTCTCTGTTCTTAGACAAGACTACATTGTGTGAGAGTGTGGGAAGTCTATCGATTTCACCTTGCAATAAGAATAAGCATGTAGGAAATATTTTTTACGTATGCAATGATATCTAGTTATAAATATAGTTATTTATCATGAAAAATTAGATTAAATGTCTTATGAATAAATGTAGCCTGTTAACCTTATGACATTGCTGACTCATTGTTGTCAAATCATTGCATAATAGAATGACCAGATGTCCTTGAACTTAATGAATAACCCTATGATTTGAATATACATTGTATTTGTCTTTCAGTTCTTAAAAAAATAAATTTTGTTATAATAAAAACAAAGTATTTTAATCCTTTAGAAAATTAGACGATAGCTATTGAATTCCCCGAAACCATTGGTCACTCTAATTATGTCACATTGACATCACTTACGGCCTAATATATCCATATCTGGCAATCATATTAAGGCATTCCGTGGAAGTGTTGCCACTCTTCCCGAAACCACTACTTAAGAGTTAATTTGGCGATAAAGAGCTCTTCGCTCTGGTTAACTGAATATTTTCCGTTTATCTGGCGTTTAATTTCCAAATGATATTTTTGTAATTAACTACTATTTTGCTCTCATCAGTCGCAATAAAGCTGTGACCAAAATAAAAGGTGTTTTCTTCGCTACCCTTTAGGACACAAACATTTTCTTAGCGGCAAAAGTTTGTTATAAATACATCTCTTTCTGGAGTGAAGTCATGTTCCGATCGGTTATCACTGTTTTATTTATTGGCACTCAATGTGAGCTCAATTTCAATGCGAGTCTCAATACATAGAACTGTAGAACAGATTCATAGATTGATTGCTATTATTACTTCAGTGCCGTATATTTCAGGTCAATAATGCAGAATCAAAGCCGAAGACCCGCTAATCCATGAATGAAAATCATTTTTGACTCGCGATTGAGTGAACATCACTTCAATTGACTGACAGATAGCTTACATTTCTCCCCCAATCAATGCCTTTTATCAATTCTAGTTGTTATAACCCATTCTTACATTGGTTTACTTCATGCACAATTTATCCTGGTCAGTTGTTAACATTGGAGTAAGACTTAATCATATTTCTGGATATGAGCCTTTCATGGTATATTTATCGAGAGCCTCACCATTTCCTACATTATGTGTCTTTGAATTTTTCAAGTGAAGCGTGATATTTACCTGAGATTAGTGAGTGATCTGGGCTAATGAGGGCAAAATTGGATACTCGAGTATTTATTTAGCATAGACCTCTATGGAAGATTATAGGCTGATTGCCCTCCTTAATTTGGGCATATCTATAAATTTATATTGTAAATTATTTGAGCTTGTAACTTTCAGTCTTAATTGGTCATTTCTTGAATTAAATTAAAAGGTAAAGGATTAAATTTTCAAAATGACAATTTAAGACAACAGATTCAGGAAAAATGTGTATGATAAGATGTTTAGGAAAATAATACATTGATCGTGGTTGGTATTTGAGTCAATTTAATTACTGTTAAGCTAATCAGACGAGACAACAATTCGTTGATTCGTTCACCTGCTTTGTCCTTCAACTTCAACTGAATCACAGTTATGCCCTTCTCGACCAACCAGACAGTCAATTAGGAATTTTAATTGAACCAAAGATTGAATACAAATGTCTTTCGATAAGATATACTAATTTATCAGATGATCGTCGGCAATACAGTTAGTTAACTAATAGTTAGTCCAATTATTGGACCGCATTTGCATGAATAATCATCGAATTATACAGTTTTAATTGAAAGATATTTATCATTTTGTCGGCGGAATTCCATCAATAATTACTATTAATGAACTCGATCGGAGACAGACATCGGTTAACTTGGGTCTTAAGGGTGGGGTAAAGTTGAAGGAGTAATGTTGTTCCCGTAATTGACGACTAATTAGATTTGGGGTAAAGAAAATCTGCAAAAAGACAAAGATTTATTTTAATGGGTATACAGCAAGATCAAATTCCGAGGAATATCCCTGGAAACTCTACAGGAAAATTTATCATCCATTAAAAAAACTTTTCTTAGGCAAACACTAATTCTTTTTAATTGACCATGTTTCTTAAATACTAAGGTGAAGTCTCCATGCTTAATAATTTAGGCTGCCTTAAATTACTGAACAAGTTTGTAAATTAAAATAACTTTCCAACTTTAACCTCAAGATTTCGTTTATATCCGATTCTCTTATATCCGAACTCTTATACATTAGGGCCCCATAGGAACGGCCAGGGCAGCCAAAATCCCTCTCTTATATCGGGTTTCGCTTATAACTGGGCTCACTATTGCGGGGTCTGACTGTATTTGGAAAAGGGTCACTTTTCCCACCTTAAATTCCAACTTATGTTTACAGTTTTAATCTGTCAACCATAGACCTGACCACCAATGAATATTGATGAGATAAAACTCGAATCAAATTAGATTCAACATGATACAAAATTAATTAGATCATATCTTAGCAAGAAACAAAAAGATTGATTTCGCTTTATAATGCATTTATTGATGCATTTTATAATTGATTTGATTAATAACTCGAATTGAATGTCGTTTTCTTATTCATAACACTTCATTAGAGTCAGACTTAATTGTAATAAAAAGCAATAAAAATTGTTATTCGGGTTCGAGTTTGAGATCGGTTTCGGAGATAATTCGTTACGAGAATGAGTCGGCGGTCGGTAAGCAATGTAAAGCCGTTTCAATACAAGTTCGCACACTTTGGCTGCTCTTTCAATGCAAACACTCCCTAAGAAAAGTTTAATTAAGTTTTGGATTGGCTTTAAGCGAGTTTCTTGAATGGAATTTCATATAAAAATTAGTTTTTGGCCTTTTTCTCGGAAAAATCAACGAAAGATTTTTTTTAGACATAATCCTCGATACGGCTTAACAATAATTCACTCTAACGTCACGAGTGTTTCCATAGAGTAGAGCGAATCCAATTGAAACTCATTTGCTTTGCTTTGGCCGTCAAATTAAGAATTCAACAGACATTCGTCCGCTTTAGAGGTAGGGTTACCAGACGTGAAGGATAATCACGGATTGTCCGGATATTACACGCTTTGGTCAGTGGTTTGGGATAAGTTAGGAGTAATTACAGTGAAAATCTTGCAAGATGAAGTCCACTGAAGCGAAATGATATGTTGATGCCTTAATTCATCAAAAGCTTAATCTAATATTAATCAATATGGTAAACAAATCAACAATATGAACTCGAAGCTCTACAAAACTTTTGTTCACCATATTAGACATTTGCTGTATAAATATAATATCGGTATTATCCGGTAGAAAATTATAATATATTCCAGGTTGACTAGCAATATTGAGCTAGATAGATCATATTTTACTCAAGTTGTCAAGACTCATGGTAAGAAAAGATGGTAACCGTATTTGGAGGTCATATCATCGCAACTGTGAACACAAATATTAGACTGAAATTTATATTTTGACCGAAAAATTTGTTGCAATAGTTATGTTAAATGTTTTGAGTCTGAAAGCAATTCGACATTGATTTTGCGGTTAATCTGACGAAACACTGACTGAAGAATCGTTGGCTTAAAAATTATGTTTTGATCTTTTGATCGATTGCTTGCCATTAATCATCAAATGATTGATCAATAAATTTAAAATGTATTTCAATGTATTGAAGATATGAAGGAGTGGTTTGTGAAAGAGTGAGAAAGAATTGGAGAAAGAATGGGAGAGAAAAAATAGGAGAGAGAGCGAGATAGGGAGGGAGAGAGGAAGAGTAGGAGAGAGAGAATGGAAGAGAAAAAATAGGTAAGAGAGAGGGAGAGAGTGAGAGTGAGAGAGAGAGAGCCATTCGGTACAGCCTTTAGCTCTGAGCCGACACTCAATTATGCAATTGATTTGTCGCTAATAGAAAGTCATTAAAAAGCGGGTCCGATAGGCATTCGGGTCCCGAGCTCTGAGTTGGCAACCGATTCGAACGATAACTTCTTCCTAGTCTTGAATAGTCTTGGATCGATCAATCAATTCTAATTTGCCGTCTCCTCCAGAGCCAACTGAGATAGATAAGGAAGTTTGCTATTAGGCGTTACATCAGGCGAACAAGTTGCATATTCAGACAACTAAATTTATTGATCTAGCTTTCATCACTTCTCATTACACTATCCCAAGAGCTTCTCTGTATTATCTGAAGAGTTTGTCAAAATTATCAGACGTCAGCCATAAAACGGCATATCTGGGTCAGGAATTAAAAGAAACAACATTGATGAGTTAGTTTCGCAATACATCTGACAAATTGTCCGCAAATGATAACTAGATTCAGTCTATGAATCCGATGAGCTAGATCATTATTATTGTTATTGCTCTCATTTATTGTTAATAACTTTGGACTACGAAGAGTCACTTGAGATATGACAAGTTATCGAGCAATTTGTTGCCGGAGAGAGAAAATAGAGATTGATCTCATCGATCTGGGATGATATGACAGTGAGCAGGGATGACAAGCGATCAAATTTTCAATTATCTGTTCTCAAATTTTAATTAAATTTTACTTTTCAATGATGCTCAAGTAAACTCGTTTTCATATTAGCATGGTATTATGATTTAGGTTGAATGCAATTTGACCATTCTCAACTCCAAATACAATATATAAACCTAAATAATAGCACCATACTAATATGAAAACGAGTTTACCTTGCCTATCTCTCTAAAAAATTGCATCTTTCCAATTGTAAAATTATGGCTTATAGGTTCATATGAGATAGACTTTTGTGAATTCTTGTTCAATCACATGCCTAATGATCTCTTCATTCACCCCTTAGAGAGATAACGGACGCGAACGGCACCAAAAGCATAGTGACATTCATCGTTACCCCTGAAGACAACGGATCAGACCTTAGATGTCGTGCAGAAAACCCGAAATTGGCCGACAGCGCCACTGAACACCGGATCAATCTGGACGTCAAATGTAAGACAACACTTGATTCCGTCAGTCGATAAGGATAGGGAGAGAGAGCAGAAGAGACAGAGCCGGCAGTAAGTGATCTGTGCGTCGCTCTGGACTAAACTCAGGGTCATAAACGCACAGCACATACACTGCACGGTTGGAAAGGGATCGCATCAAATAATTACAGAATCTCTGACTGATATTCGAGAGTCAAACTCTATTCTCCACTTTTATGGAGATTCGCTTTGACTTTATTGAGCATCAAATGTATTACTTGACAGAGGGGTCACCAGACCTGATGTAATTCGGAGCTAAAGGACTTTATTAAACAGGATTCTTATCGGGAATAACCTTATCCATCCTACATTACAGAATATTCTTATTGTTCATTGATTTTTGTTTTATTTGTGATGAACAAGAAGAGACAAGAGATAGCCAATACTTGAATTCCCCCCTCGTTCACCCACCCCCTGGTTATACCAGCGATAACTTAAGACGACAATTGTATCCAATGTTGACCTGAGTTAACCCTCCACTCAATCGAATATCCAATAATCGAATTTTCAATAATACAATACCATTTGAGTGCCGATGTCTGGCCCGATGTGTGTCGGCCTTTCCACCGGCAAAACCATTTATCACACACTTAATTCACAAATATCGGGAACACAATGCAAAAAATTGCTAACAATTCTCTTCTTCACTCGGCTCTGGTCTGCAGTTCAGCCGAACGCCACTCTGTCGATGGGTTCCGCCACTACTCGCGTAACCGTTAATGAGTCGCACGAAATTCTGCTGGAGTGCAATGTTAGCAGTAATCCCCGGCCGACTCGTATTAGATGGCTATTCAATGGCACAGAGTTGACGCAAGATGTTGTCAAAGGTATGATTAACATCTGGTCAACACCAGAGGCTTTATCAGTATAACTATTGCCTTCCTCTGTGTCTACAGTGTGTGTCTGCAAATGTGTGTGCTCTGCAATTAGCTGAATGTAGCCATATATTAATTTCATAATGATCCAAATGATCAATCAATCGATTGAACAAATACACCACATGCTCCAAGGCATGGCCAGGCACCAGGGGCTACCAAGGTGTCCAAATTTAATTAAGGTTGCCAGATTGGATTAGGGGAAACTAGCAGGATTTTACTTATTTCAAATGATTGAATATTTTTGAGAGAACTAAGGTAAATAAATGACAATTTGTGTAAACAAGCTAGATTTTAATTAATTTTTTCGATAAAATTCAGTCACCTAGTAATGATACTTTAGAGGAATTTCCGCAGAATTAAGTAAAACCTGTATTCTTCCTGAATAAATAAAAAAGAAGCTGCCACCCTGCATGGTGGTCACCCTAGTTGTCACCCGATCGACATCTAATCAGTCAAACAATTTATTATTGAATTAAAAAGAGACAAAAAAACAAAATTCATGTTTGCCTACTATTTGTCGAGTATTTACATATCGGAGGTCTGTGTCGGCGACAGTGTAGAGAAGACACCGCACAGACACCAATAGTGCCGATAGTGCGGGTTCTCTCGGGAATCAAATCGAGCGCATCGCCCGGAAAACTAATCAAGAACACTTCTGTAACACTTCGCCACACATACACTCGTGACTTAACATTCAAGTAGTGGTTTCGATTGCCCAGACCAGAGAAAAAAGTGGTAAATTTAGAGCCAATTCTTAACCGAATTGATTGAGTGCCGACACTGTTAGGCACAGACCAATGCACACACACACGAGATTAGCGTTGCCAGCGATCACATGACGATCTACCTTGTTATATGTTAGCCTATCCATGTTACTCACCTCCCAGATGAACACCATTGCCAAACCAATACTTCATTTACTTTTTGGTCCAACAAATATAATGATTGGAGTTTCTCAAGAATAAGCTATATCTGGAATAATCCTTGAGCACTGGTAACCTCACACTACTGAAAGACACAGACGAAGTGCACATTCTATTCATTAGTTTATTCAAGTAATCTAACCAATCGATTGGTTGTGTGTGTCGTCCGCACAGGTATTATCATTACCAACAGTTCGCTTATAGTGAAGAACGTCAGACAAGAATCGGAAGGAAGGTATCAGTGCGTCGCCTATAATATAGAGGGAAGGGGCGACTCCAACGAGCTCTTTGTCCACGTCCTCTGTAAGTAATGATTCGAACAATAAACTGAACATAAAAGACAAATTTAGCATGTCAAGTTTCATTGTTATATCTTTCGTCAACTGTTCTCACTTATTGGCCGCGCCTGTAATGCCTCTTCTTTGCCGAACAGCAAAGACGATAAAAATATTTTGTTGAAAGATGTTTTGCCAATTGGAAAATGCCTATTGTGGCCAATGGAATGTGCGTGATCATTTCTTTTTATGGCAGTTTAAAATGCGAATGGTCATAAAGATTTTTATTTTTCAACAGAGAAAATAGAATTTTTTTTCTTGTTTGCACAATCATTCGAAGTGTTCGTGATCAATCGCTGATATGTTGCTTTGCTAGATAGGGATGGCTTATAAAAAAGACATTTCGCATAAATTTTCTTCTTTTTTTGGAATGAAAATCTAGAATTTATCTGAAATTTGATTCCAAAGAGCTCGTAGAATATTAAAAAGTGAAAAATATATTTTAGTTTTTATCGTGATATTTTATTACTGCTCTTTAACCTAGATTACAACCGCAATAGGGATTATTTTTCTATTAATGTACAATGCCTTTCAAAAGTTCTTTCCAGGGAGTTTTAACCGAAATATAAAGATTTAAGTAATATTTATAATTGTGATAGATTGACTAATGAAAAAGCTTTTTGAATCCGCTGTACATTAATTATAATTCCTGGATCACGGATATATAATAATGTAATAATATATACTGTAATTAACCCTGTTCCACAACCATTAAGGGCAAACCTACCTTCAACCCCCAGTCTGGCTATTCCTTTAAGATAAGCGATCGTAAAAATATAATTGAAATTCTATTTGGCTTTCAATCTAAGTCCGGATATTATTAATTCTTGGAAGAGTTCTCACTTTACACTGATACACGAGAAAATGATCTTGCTTATGATGCCTATGATATTTTCCGACTCTATTATTGTATAAGAGCTAAGAATGGAAAATCTCGAGCATTACTATTGAATCAGAAAATCTAATATAAACCGAATCTTTTCGGGACACTAATGGTATCTTAGGAGGTAATGATCATAATAATGATGGTCTCTTTGATCGCTAGAGAGCAAGGTGATGATGATGCCAGTGTCCAACAGAACTGTTCCATTAGTCGGCCATTAAAAAGACGAAATATTTTGGGCAAATATTTAAAAAATAAAAAATAATTTTCTCGCGAATGAGAAATATATCACTTTTAGTGCTATTTGTGTGTTAATAGCCAAACGTTAGCTATTATTAAAATTTATTATTAATTTTCGGGCTTTTGTCGCAGACATGAGATCGAGGAATATATCACTCGGTCTGGTGTTTGGCTGCCAGTCCTCAGTGCCAGTGCTCGCTATACTAGAGTGACCAGTTGTCTTGGAAAATATAATTACTTAGCATTACTTAATTCCAGAATTCATTAAAACTAATTTTTCTTAAAGATATTCTCCTATTTTTGAGGACCTTGATGATATTTTATATAACTTTACAATGGTAACTTTATTCTTGAGGAAAAAAGTGGTAAAGTATGGCTAATTTTTAGAATTCACTTAAAATCCAAGAACATTTGGTTACCTTATCGCTAGCGATGAGACTATTCGTTGTGAAAATTGAAAGCCAAAGTCATTCGTTCTCAAAATTTTTAATAATAGTCGTTTAATGGTAGCCAAGGTGTTCAACCGAATTGCTCGGTGTTGTGGTTGTGGTTCGCAATGGATTGTTGCTTAACCTGCATCTGGTCTGTGGACTGGCATCACAGCTGATCCCAAGCACTTACCTGATTGAATCGGTTGAGCTGTCAGACCATCAGTACATACTATACCCGAATACTATGATACTACCGATAGTCAGGCGATAATAAATCTGGCGAACAAAATGAAGGCATAGAATAAAGCGATAAATTTCTTCGTTCGGATTCTTCTGACGAAGAGAACAAAATCACAGAATGTTTTAATTGAATTAAACATTACTTATTTGGATTCGCATTTGACTCCACTATAACCCGATTAGATTTGACAAACATTGATCGGTGAACTTGTGTTGAGGAGAAGCCATCCATTAGCCACCAAATAGCATCATGCTTAATTTATCGATTTATATTAAATGCCTTCATCAGAGAGTCATAATCAATAATCATTAAAATTAAATTATATTTCACATTCACTTCATTCTAATTAACTTTAGTTAATAAACAGCTAATTATATTTGGCGACTAAACGCCTCAACTATTTGTTTGCCTACACAACAGATGCCCCGAAATGTGTTCACCAGCACCGGGTGGTCGAGACTTCACTGACCTTCCCGACCAAGATCTTCTGCGAGGTGCTGGCCAACCCGCAGAACGTGACCTTCGTGTGGGAGTCGGCCAACATCGACGACCGTCGGCGTGTGAGCGTGACCAGCAAGACCACAATGAGCAAGCTCTCACTCGTGCCCGAAACGCCCCTCGACTTCGGCCTTTACACGTGTTGGGCGCACAACAATGTTGGCAGCAATCGGGACAACCCGTGTGTCTTCAATCTGACCGACAGCGGTCAGAGTCTACCCAAACCTGTTAACGACTGTCGTGCGAACACGTCGTTCACCAGTGTTTATGTCAAGTGTTCTTATCCGGCAAACAGTCAACAGATTCGTGTGAAGGACACTGCCTTTCACTTGGAGGTCCGTGACTCGCAAGACAAGCACCTGATCGCCAATCAGACCAATTCGGTGGAACCGGTGTTCAATGTGACCGACATCGAGTGGGCGCCTATCTATCAGCTCATAACCTACGTGTCCAACGCCTTCGGTCACAGCAATGAGGTATTTATCGCCTAAATTATCTCTCCTTAAGGGCAATGGCAGGCAATCACAGACCAGACTAATCCAGATATTATCTGCGGTGAAGCCATTTGTGTGTATGTGTGCGCCGGTCATTAGGACTGGCAATGTATGGCATGCAGGGATGGCCAAAGGGGGTGATCAGTGGCTCGGACCCATACCCTGGCCTTAAGATGACAACGTATTAATTACATTTCCCCTTTGATTTGGCAATCATTAGATCTCTTTTAGTCTCGAGTCGTAACGTCTGAGCGCTGACTCCCCCTCGGGATCGGTCACTCCGGCCATCCCTGGAAAGCGTGCCATTCCTTAAATGAGCGAATATTTTCGGGATTAAGAATAAAATGGTTAATAAAAAGAGTTTTATTTCATTAAATGGTATTTACGGCAGAGAACAGTCGTTTACAGTTGTTTTTGTTTTGAGGCACTTATCGATTGCAATTGTCTTTTGAGTAGCGCTTATTCGTCGAATAGAATAGTCTGCAAAATGAAAATTAATTATTAAATCAATTAGTGTTCACATGAAATGATAATTTTTGAGTATAGTTTCCAGCAATGGATACAATAATTGAATTGTTTCGAGCAATTAGTTAGCAATTGGAGAGAAAATAAAAAGCATTAAATTTACTCTTTAGTCAGAGAAATTGTTTGCAAGTAGCAAAATGAGCATGGAATATTTTTGTTAATTAAAATGCAATTATCTAGCTTTAAATAGGAACCTGGATAAACACTAATTAAGTAGAACATCGCCTGATATGGCATTCAATTTCGGATTCCAATGGTAGACAACAAAGGGAACGAACAATACAGTAGTCGAGAGTGAGATTCAATTTTTATTTAACGACAATACTTTCCGAACATTTAATTAAATGAGTTTCACTACTGTATTACCGAAGCCGTGAATGAGTTGTAGGCGAGTGCTTAAGTGCCGGCGCACTGCACAGACACTCGGAGGCAACTAAACTAGATTAAGGGCCGGCAATTAAGCGTGGATAGTGCCTGGATTGCTGCCCAATGCTTTCACCACATCAATCTTACTTACCTGGCAATAAACTGTTAATTAGGTGCGATGGATGGTGGAGACAGAGCTGCCGGCGCTCAAGTCGTCGGTGCGGGCGTCGCCCATATCGCCCAATTCGGCCCAAACACAACAGACCAACAATGACCTGAATTCCTCGCATAAGATACTTGTGATCCTGATCTCACTGCTGACTGCGGTGCTCGTCATCCTATCGGTGCTGATCACCATTACGATTGTGTTGTGTGTTCTCAGACAGAAGAACAATAGGAAGCGCGAGAAGGAGCGGAGGGAAGGCCAGGAAGGCGAGAGTAGCGGCGATGGCAGCGATGGTCACTCTGGCGCTGGCAAAAGACAATCATTGACTGCTAATAGCAAGAAGAACGCTAAGAACAAGAACAAAAAGTTGAGTCATATGAGTGTTCAGAAGACGAGTGATGACAGCATCGCCACCTCCGACAGTTCGGCACATCCGGACCTCATTCCGTGCGACGGCAGTGCCGCTGCTGTAGTGCAACAACTCTTCTACAATAATGATCACAACATTATTGATGACAATTCCTGTGATAACACATTTAATGCTAATAATTCGCTATCGATGTATAGGGATATAATCATTAGCGGCGGTGCGGCCGTCCTCACGGACCTCACAGACATTGGAGTGCAGAGCCTGCAGAGCCTACAGAGCCTACAGAGCGCTCAGACCCCAGACAACCCGTATAACGAGCGCAGAATGGCTAACAACAAAAGCCTATTAACAAATCATACGAATCGTGTTTCGGTTATTAATGACAGACACAGTTACGGCCACACAATGCCCGATAATGTTGTGCTCGTCCAGACCTACCCGAGCCTTCACAGGCAGCAGAGCCATCACCAGAGCCATCATCAGAGCCACCATCAGAGCCACGCCAACCACCCAAACCATGCCAACCACGTCGGACAGCCTTTGGATACGTTTCACAACAAATATCCGGCCATTGATAGCCAGACCGATATCAATGAAGTAATTTACATAATTGCTCACCCTTTGTTACTATGCCTTTCCGTCCGTTCCATGCAATCAAGTTTATCTCTCACTCTCCCATCCACTCTCTAATGCTCTTCCTATTCTCTCTCCTCATGTTCTCTCTTCCTCTCTCCTCGTGTTGTCTCTCTTCCAGCTTCTCTCTCCTATCTATAATTATCTACTCATTTCATTCCTGTCCTCTCCTGTGCTCTGCATTCCATCCCTTCCGTTCTTCCCTTTTCGCTTAAAATCGATGCCAAAAAACTAAATTAAATGTCATTAAAAATTGAAAATGCATTAGAGGTATAAACACGAGGCCTAATGTTTACCAAGATAATGTTATTGCGCTTAGTATTAGTGCAGTAGTACTGCACTAGAGTAACCAGACCAATTTGTTTGGATGCTTCACATTAGGGCTCAACCAATATTAGGCTTATTTGATGCTAATGGAGATAAAATAACTTTGTTTTATAAATATTTAATTATTAGCTTTTTGTTTAGTAACTTCAATGGAAAAGGGCTTCAATTCAACGATACAATCGATTAGAGTTAGAAGTAAACTAAAATCAATATGATAAATTATTGAATTGCCTTGATTTTGAAGATGGCCACCTTATTAATTTTCATATTGGCAAACTTAACCTAATATTATATTCAAATGATAAAACTCTTAATACTTTCCAAGAACTAAGAATATTTATATGAATTTATGCCATTTGGAGAAAACTTATCAATTTAAAAGTTTAAATTCAAATTTCAATATTAATTTAATTTAATGACATCAATTTTTTTTATAAAGAAGCAAAATTTTTTCCAATGATTTCTAATTTATGATGTCTTGTACCCAATCATAGGCGACGACCAACTATCTTCACCTGAGCGCCACATTCCCTCAAACGACGCCCGTCTGACACAAAGCGAATGACAAATATTTATTCTGATGTGAAGTCAGTGAAAGAATTGTCGACATTATTATTATTATCGAGAATACGAGAAAATCGTTGACAAAATTTTTTAATTAAATTTTTTGTATTGTATTTAATTAAATCGTTTCGTTTTATTTACATTTATTATACATATATACGACTTATATGAAAACGTATAAAACAATAAAGAAGTTGCCAAGCTCATCCAACCGACTAATGTTCTATTTGTCTTCTCCTTATATTGCTTTCGAGCATTTGAACACTACATCTGTGGCATCACTGGTCCGGTCATACGGTTCTGGCCATTAATTTATATGAGACTCATTCGACTCCCTTTCAGCCAATAATTTATTCAAAACTTTGTGCTCGATATAAATATTTGCTGCGATTAATAAGATTCAGACACTTCTGTACGGAAGGCCTTATATTTCCTAAGCCCAGGGATGTACAGATGCAATATTTTCTTAGGGTTAAGGGCATTGGGGGGTATTTTGGCTTCACCTGAAGTGGAGTTTCTCAACCATGTTAAGTACCCTTAAGTTCAAGAGGGTATTAATACCGCGCGCAGTCTTCTTCATTAGCCTATTCTTCCCAAAAATTATATTTCAATTTTTTCTAACGGATTCAAAAGGGGTTTGATTGGAGTCTAACCCCCTTCTTGTCCATCCCTACCTAAGCCTTATTTAGTATAACATCAATCGCCCAAATCCTGAGCTGTTAGCATACATATAGCTCGAGGCAGGAGCAGGCTTTCGATGAGATGGCAGATCCAGCTTCAATTAATAAGAAGGTAAATTTGCATCAACTGGCAACTCTTCCAGCACAGCATTCGTGATCACGTGATTGGTTTGCGTCCCAATGGCCTCAACTTCGACGTCGATAGCCAATTAGTGCGGACGACCGACTGGCTATACCACTGGCTATACCACTGACTGAGTGCCGCCGAAGACATCTCAATACTCAATACAGTAGTCGGCGTGCAATCCGTCCAATCCGTACATATGTGTAACGAATTCCATTGATTGCAATATCAATCAACGGATAGTTTTGTTCATTATATCCAAAAGAAATATCTTTTATGGTAAGCACAGAAGCGTTCATTTACGTCGATTCTTATATGTTAGGCCAATATTCTCATTGCCAGTGAGAATCCAATTGTTGGCACTGTTTTTGCCGAACATTCGCAGTCTTTCCTCTATTCTCACTCTAATTCTCTTTTCGTTTTGGGTTTATGTCTCTCTTCATTGTCACTCTGTGTTCCCCATACAGGCATAGAGTCAAGCATTTAGATGCAGGTTTAATGAGTCTTGCAAGGAGTGAACGATAAGAAGTGGGGGAGAGTTGATACGGTGACCAACTCTTTATGACAGCGAAATAAGTTCAGATATTATGGCGATTGAGCATGTTTATTCATTTTTAAAAATATACAAAGTATAGATGTTTAAAATAATTATTTTGGGTTTAATTACAAATTTTTAATTATTTTGTTCACCAAGGAAATTTGACCAGATCAAGTGAAACTTGATAATTTAGAAAGGCTAGTCATCCTCAGAGTCAGACAATGGCAGAGAGGGAGAGCACAACAAATGTCTATTTATGGCAATCTATTCTCAAAGTCTTGGTCTTCGTCTTGATTGGTGATCACTATTTTGAGTTAGCATAACACTAATTGAGATCATCTAATTTGTTAAGCAATTTATTCGTGATGTGTGGGTCGGCTATAATTGGATTTTGCATGAGAAGGCATCACCGATTTGGCATCATTGCCATGTTCAATATATTTGATGAGATAGTTGATGACACGTTAAATGGAACCGAATCGCCAGTTCGAAGCTTGCAATCTCGACAATCAAATAACCAAAAGTCTGTATCTCAGAGGAAGTTAGCATTTTTAGATTTTAGATCTCGGTGATTTTATTTTCAACTTTTTAAATAATTTTTAAAAATTTAAATTGATAGTTTTGTAGTTGTGAGCACTCATCATAAATGTAACTTGTATCGTGAACTTATCAAGATAATGCACAACTTTATTATCACATCAAAGGCCTTAGATGTATCATGGACGTTTCGGACAACTCTGACCCGTGTCCTTCATCAGCTGAAGACAGACCACTAATGCGGTCCTCTTCTTGTCAGTCGATATGCAAAGTGTTTGAGAGAAGGGATCAAAAAGTATTTTATTGCTCTGTTTTGGTCATTCGCTAATCATTTACAGAACAGTCACACGGTTTCAAACTTCTGGTACAGACATGGCTTGCCTCAGAACCGGCCCCTATAAGGGCCAGTTCCGAAGCAATAAATTACATGATCATGTTACAATTTAGGCATTAGTGGGAAATAGACATTCGGTATATTTGTTTTAATGTTAAAATGGTCGTTCATTAATGGAACATGAGCTAATTTATGCTTTTCTATTTCCCACATTTCCAGAAATCGTCTAGCAGAATATCTATTTTCGCAATAGGATATCTTAGGCTCTTTAAAATTGATATTGTGACCATGATCAATTGCATGATCAGCCACATTTGATTTGGAATTAGAATAAAGTGCATTTCTATGCTCTGCAATTCTGCTAGATAAATGCCTTTTAGTTGTACCTACATATTTTGCATCACAATCATCACAATTAATTTTATATACAACATTACATCTATCAAATAAACTTATTTTGCTATTATATTTACAATGAATTAAATTACCTATATTTTTACCTTTTCTATACATCACTTTTATATTATGAGGCCTAAGAATATCACCGATTTTTTCACTGATATGACGATAATAAGGAATTGTTATGCAACGAGAGAAGTCAAACTCATCTGAGCCTTTGTCAGTCAGATTGTGCTTATCTATCGTTTGATCAATTGTTCGCTGAATGAAATTCAAAGGATATTGATTCTTTTGAAATATTGATTTAAGGTTTGTAATTTCTTTATTTAAGTTATCTTGGTCATTTATTATGGAGAGATCCCTATTCAAGATAGTTCTGATAACTGCTTTTTTACTCTGGATAGAATGATGTGAGTTAAAATTGAGGTACCTAGATGAGTGAGTAGGTTTCCTATAGACGTCTGTTTTTATTCTATT
>JAQGCD010000013.1:0-21845 GCA_034698965.1 Zygoribatula sp. | reverse complement strand
AATTTATATCATAACATTAAAGGTACCAAGGTAGTGAAATAACTAGGCAATATGTAGGGGTAATTCACTACATATAATTCCCCAATAAACAACAATTAAAAATGTTCCACCATTTTTATCTTCTTGATCACTGATCAAGCAATTTTGCTTGTTAACTAGCAAAATTATTTTTCCTGCCTCCCTCAGTTTGGCACTGTACAGCAATTTATTGTTTAACCTTAACAATTAATCACGTCATATTAATTATATCAAAGCATGCATGCATATATTTTATATTCTCTTAGGGTCAGTATTTTCATCATTAGTATCCGACGTCGGTTCTTCATCAGTTGAGTTCGGCTCGAGTAGTTCTTCAGGTTCTTTTGGTAATGGCAGTCGTTCTTTATCCGTTATGGGTAGTCTCATTGCGCTCAAAGTCTTGGACATTGATGCTGGAAAATCTTCCTCTACCCATAAGTCTTCATTGTTAACTTTATCGTTATAATATAGCTTTAATCGTGCTATATGCGCTCTTATTCGTTTTCCGGTTTCCATTTCTTCTACTAAATATGAAACAGAAGAGAATTTTTCCATCACCTGATATGGGCCCGTATACAGATGCTGGAGTTTCTCATTTATTCCTACTTTTCGTTTCTTTCGCCATAACCAGACCTTATCCCCTACTTTATACTCAACTTTTCTTCTTTTAGAATCATAGGAAACTTTCTGTTTCCTTCTTATATCAATAACTATTAGTCTGACCAGGTCGCGCGAATCATCAAATCTTTGTCTCAGATCGCTATACCCAGTGAAACTTGAGGGTAAGTCCAGATTTCTATCGATAGGTAATTTTGGATCCTGTCCATATATTAATTTGAAAGGAGAATGTTTCGTAGTTTCTTGTCTAGCCGTATTGTAAGCAAATATCATGTATGGCAAGAATAAATCCCATTTAGTTTGATCAATCTTACAATACATTGAAAGCATTTTTGTGATAATTCCACATGTTTTTTCAACCAGGCCATTGGTTTGTGGATGCCACGAGCTCGTTTTGATATGTTTAACGCTAAACGTTTCAAAAATTGATTCTGTAAGTTCGGATAGGAAGTTAGTTCCTCGGTCCGATATGATTTTCATGACACATCCATGTCTTAAAATTATTTCTCGTATGAAAAAATCAGATGTGTGTTCGCTATCTGCGACACTTATCGCTTGCCCTTCCAAATATTTCGTAAAATGATCGACGCAGAGAATTATATATTTCTTCTTTCTTTTCGTTAAAGGAAGTGCTCCTAATATGTCTATTTCCACTGTTTCGTAAGGTTCCGTAGCTATTATTTGGTGTAATTCACCCTTGATCGGTCCTGGTTCATTTTTCTTTGATTGGCAAAGTTTACAAGACCTTACGTATTTTCTTATTATTTTCGGCATTTTAGGAAAGTAGAATCTATCTTGAGCTTTATAAAGAACTTTTATAAAACCGATATGACCTGATGTTTTATCATCATGAAGAGAGTGGAGAACGTCTTCTCTCAGTTGGCTTGGTAAGCATAGAAGCTTACGTTTTATTCCTAGTGAATCATAACGGAAGGTGTATAGGATACCTCCATCAATTACGTATTCTTCGTTTTTCTTCAATAATCCATTTTGCATTCTTGCCCTTACGCTTCTAATCCATGAGTCTTTTGATTGTTCTTGGGCCATATTTAGTTCATTCGTAGAAAACATCGGTAGCTCATTTTCTTCTTCCATTATTTTTCGAACTGCATTCCTTGAAAGGAAGTCGACATTAAGATGTTTTCTACCGGATCTGTATTCAACGTCGAAATCATAGCCCATTAATTTCCAACTCCATCTCATGAGTTGACTCTTGGGGTCGTCCGACCTTAGAAGATAGCATAATGCACAATGGTCGGTTCGTATAATGAATTTACTTCCAAGGAGATATGGTTTAAATTTTTCGGTAACTGCCCAAATAATTGCAGCTAATTCTAGTTTAGAAGCACTGTAGCTTTCTTCATATTTCTTGGTTGTTTGTGAGGCGTAATATAAGACTTTTTCAGCTCCATCTTGCATTTGGCAGAGGATTGCTCCGAAACCTTCACTGCTGGCGTCAGTGTATAGGATGAATTGATCACCCTTTCTAAAATGTCCAAGTATTGGGGCGCTGATTAAAGATTCTTTTAGCTTTTCGAAGGATTGTTGGCATTCTTTGGTCCACTCGAATTTAACACTTTTTCTCAAGAGGTACGTTAGTGGTTTAGAAATTTTGGCTAGATCTTTTATGAATTTCCTATAATAGTTGACAGTTCCAAGGAAGCTTTTCACTCCTCTTTGTGTTTTAGGGCTTGGAATTTCTTTGATTGCTAACACACGTTCATCGTCTGGGCAAATGCCACTACGTCCAACTTTGAACCCTAAAAGTTTTAATTCTTCACAAATGAACTGACTTTTTTCTGGGTGAATTTTTAGATTATTCTTCCTTATTATTTCGAATGCTATTTTCAAATGTTGAGTATGTTCTTCGAAGTTTTTGCTGAATATAATAATGTCATCAAGGTAGGCGCTTATAAATTTATTGAGATGTTTTTCAAATATCGTATTCATGTATCTCATGAATAAAGAGGGCGCATTACGCAATCCAAATGGCATAACTCTATACATATAGGTTTGATTGTCTGCAGTGAATGCAGTTTTTTCCATTGAGTCAGGTGCCATTCTTATCTGATGGAATCCAGATTTAAGATCGAAGATCGACAAAACTGGACATTCAGATAGATTTTCGAGTATTTCATCTATTATTGGAATCGGGAAAACATCTCGTTTTGTTAGTTGATTGAGCTTTCTGAAGTCTATACAAAAGCGGTATTTTTCATTTCTTCGCACTAGAACAACTGGGCTGTTCCAAGGTGATCTTGCTTTGACTATTACTTTCGCTTCAAGCATTTCTTTAACTTGTTTGCTTATTTCTTCTCTTTCTTTCCATCCGTATCTGAATTGTCTAGTGGCGATAGCAGGGCTATCACCTGTATCTATTTCACAAAGAACGTCTTTAGCTGTTCCTAGTTCTTGTAGCGTGAAAGCAAATAAATCTTCATTTTGAAGTAGAAACTTCATGATAATTTCTCTTTCAGTTGTGTTTTTTGTTTTAATTGCGCTTTCGAAAGCTAATTCTTGCGTTATCGCGTCTGTTTTGTAAAGCTCAAAAATTTGTTCACTATTTTCTTTGTATGTGGGTTCTCGTTTATTGATCCATAGAGAAATGAGTTGCAAAAGCTCAGGAGTTAGCTCTATACTGTAATTTCCCTTAGATCTAATCTCCCAGTCTATAAAAAGAACACTGTCGGGTTCTATCGGTAATAAGTTATCTTCGTCATTTTCGGTTTTTGACCGAGTTATTAAGTCTAAATTGGCCTTTCTATAAAAATCCATCCCCAATAAGGCTTCTTCGTAAAGAGATGGTAAGTAATAAAATGTATGAATAAAAATCATCCCATTAAAACCTATTTCGACAATAATTGCTTTTTCAATCCTTATCAAAGTTCCATTGACTAATCTTATTATAACTGTGTCGACAGTTGTTAATTCCATATTCAATTTTTCCAAGAAATTATTATTTAAAAAGCTAAGAGCTGATCCAGAATCAAAGGTCAAATTATATATTTTGAAATCAATAATTATTTCTACCATAAGCTTATTTAGTGAGTGGTCTATATAATAAAATTGGACGGAAGAGTTACCACTCGAATTCTCCGTCTTTTTTAGTTTCCCGGATTATTGTTATTATCATTATTAAGAAGTGGACAATTCCTACGTATATGTCCCACGTCATTGCAGTTTGCACATATTGGTTGATTATCTTCAGTCCACTGGAGATTATTTCTTCGGGGCTGATTTCTATTATTATTATTATTATTTCCATTGTTATTAAAGTTTTGTCGATTCTGTTGATTAGGACCGTAGTTTTGATTTCCTCTTGGTCGATTGTTATTGAAGTTTTGGTTTCGGTTCTGGTTATTTGGATTTCGATTCTGATTAAAATTCTGATTTCGGTTTTGGTTTCTATCATTTCTTCCTGGTTGTCTGTTATATGTAGGGATAGGATTCTTTCTTATTCTTTCTTGGCCTTGTGTCATAACAGTATACATGTTATCAACAAGTTGATATAAACTATTGAGATTAGTTGGTTTCATTGCCAGAACATTGATTTGAACATTCTTTTTCAGTTCGAGAGGCAATCCCATGATAAGTAGACTTTTCTGTGTTTCGAATGAGAAATTGGGATCGCATTTATTCATCTGATTAAGTTTCGCTTTCCAATATGTTTGAAGTGGTTCGGAATATTTCCAGGTCAAGTTAAGTAATTTATGGTACTCAACTGTTGATTCAGATGTTGTGGTGAATCCTTCCACAAGTAAATTTTTTATATCATTGTAACTTAATTTTGGGTTGCTTTTCAAGGCTTTGTAGACATAGTCTTCAGCATCTCGGTCAAGACATTTCAACAGTTTTAATCTTTTTGTTTCTTCAGTTAAATTCTCTTCTCCGAATCGAATTTCAAATCTGAATAGCCAATCATTAATGGGAATTTCACAATCGAGTCCAGTATATTTGGTGAAAGTATCTCCATGATATATGTTGGTAGTCATTTCTTTAGAATGAGGTGAATAAGGATTATATCGCTTTTCTTCGATGTCTTCTCTTATTGGTTCAGTCTTGGTATTTTCGAAGGATAGTCTTTCTAGAACAGATTGTCGATCACTTATATATGTCTCAGGAGTTTGATAAATTGGAGCACTTGGATTATTAATTCGATAGTCAAGATCGTCAAACGAAACTGATCTTCTCAACATGACTGTAACTTAACATCTCAAGTTGTGAAGTTTAATCGTGAGGTTTCACCTATTTATACTTGAGTTTTAGATTCTGCGCTGAATGTTCACAGAGACGTTCGTCATATGTCGAGAGGAACTTAATTTTATTTCATTTGTTCTCATATTTATTATTCATATATCCATTTATACATAGGTTCTTCTATATTTCTCAAGTTTTATTTGCATATATAATTTCCATAATTTCGTTATATTTCAGCGTTTTTTTTTATACGGGTGTTTCCTCCAAAGATAATGAAGCGAGTGTTGTTCTCGAGTCAACGTTTTGTCCTTCTACGTTCCGATAGACAGAGAGGAAAGCTATTCCATAGTTGTTAATCTTATTCAAAGCGGATGGCTCTGGTTTATAGTTATAGATCATGTCTTCAATGGCAATAGAAATCTTCTGTGTAGTTGTATGAATGTTTCTTCCTTGGCTATCCAGAATGACAATTAGAATGTCATCTGCTAGCGTTAAACGTTTCTTTCCCATTTTCTCTTCAATAATCCATGTGTTCATGATAAATGGAATTGTGATGTTTCGAAAATTCCTAACTGTTATTGCTTTGATAGGTACTCTGATAAAACAGTTCTCTACATTAATTGAGCAGAGTTTAACGTGTATGTGAGTGAATCCTATAACCAGTGTAAATCCTGATTTGTTAATTTCCGATGGCTTAATTCCTCTTATATAGTATGATGTAATAAAATGTTTTCGGTAGAATGTTATCTTAATCAGGCATATAACTAGTGTTATTAATATCACAAGGGTGATAATGTTGAATAAATTTTGATAATCTGTGTCTATTATTGGCCCTATCAATCCTAAACTAAAGGCCGTTGCCTTTTGTGGTGTTAGAATCGTCACTGAACAAGTATAAGTCAATAATTTTGATTGTGTTAAAAATCCAAATATAATTGCAAACACGGATAAGAACTGAATAATGTTCATAGTTGAATCGATTAAGCCTTTTAAAGAATAGCTGAATTGGCTTATTCCCTGAAATAAACTCATTCTCTCTATTATTGCCGTGACATTCTGACTAACTTTCTGTATATATTTTGCATATCTAGTCAGGGTTTTATCATCCCAATTATGAGTGATTTCATGCTCTTCTGGTTTGAAGCTTTTAAAATAAGGGGTTTTTTCTATACCCCATTCTGTAAATTCTAATTTCGTTTCGTTTGATGCTTTTTCAATCAATTCTAATAATTCCCCATGATAAGTAGTAACATTGTGCATTTCTTTAGATCTTAATGGGTACTGAACTGGTCCATATATCAATCTTCCATTAGGCAAAGTCAGATCACATCCCATTTCTAGCTCTACAACTTGGGACCAATTTGTAAGAATCATTTCTTCCATCCTTTTTCCTCTACAATATTTGAAATAACTCGGGATGACATTCTGATGGAACATATATGTGTTGGCGTCGATAGGTATCGGAGCATATTCTTTGATGTCTTTTTGAATAGTTGTGCAAGAATTCATTATTTCTCTCGGGTCGAAGTTGTAGACTGCCTTTGTACACCTTGTAGGTTGATAAATAGTGTTATGGGCGAATGTATGACAAAGCTGTTTATGCCCTATATACTGGCAATGCATAGAGTCGTAGTCGATTTCATAAAGTAATTTTCCTGTATTTGGCTCGAGTAAGAGTAGTTTTTGAGAAAGTTGAAATTGAATAGCTTGACTTTCATTTCCTATATTGAAACAATCTCCGCTTTTACATACAAAAGGTTTCGCTTGCAATTTAACTATTTCAAAATACTTCTGATGTTGTCTTCTAGTTAATGGAATTCTCAAACTGAGAAATATGCTATTTTCATCAGGGTCAACATAATAATTAACCAGTGGGAGAGTGTAATAGAGATGTTTTTCTTCTGGCGCAAAGGCTAATTCAAAGTCTTTACTGTATCGTGATTCTATGTCATCCAACTTTTTCTTAAGATTAGGCCATGGTAAAAGCTGATGAGATAGTCTACCAGTTGATAAGGTATTATAGATTGATTCAACCGTTTGGATTAAATCCAGTACGAGTATCATTTTGTTTTGTAAAATATTACTTTGAGCTAGTCTATAACTGTTGATCACTGAGATCAAACCTATAAATGCAGATTTTTGATCTAGAAATTCAACTGCTGATTCCATTGCTTTGGCCATTTGTCTGTTTTGTTCAATTGTATAATTCCTTAGTAGCTCAAGTTTATGGTCGTACTCGCTAAAAGCTTTAGCAGTTTCTTCGACATAGCCGAGAAATGTTTCGCTCAATGTTTCGAGTTGATTCGATAATGATTGAAATTTGTTTTCTAAATCTATAGTTCTGCGGAATAGTTCTTGTCTCTCATGTCTTCCATTTATAACTTCTCCAGTCATCCAGATTCCCCAAACTAGTGTAGCTCCTACCGCCATAGTTATGGGTTCGAATCTCTTTGATCTACTCTTCTGTCTAATCTCAAAATCATTCACAGCTCTAGTTATGGTTTGCTCTATTTGGAATTGAAGATTAGCCATTGTGGCATCAAATTGTTGGCACGCTTCATTGAGTGCTCTATTGATTTTGTCCGTTTCATTTTTAGGCATTGTTTGATTAATCTTCGGGATAAGTCTAAGTAGTTGGGTACAAGAATCTTTGTTCAAATCTGATGGAATGCTTAATTTATCTATTGGCATCTCCATTTTCATCATTAAAATGAAGTCTTCTTCAAACGCATAAAGATGTCCAAATTTTGTGTATTGCAGTCCAAATGATGCAGACGCTGCTAAGAATGTTTTATTCTCCAAATGGTGTTTGATTGATAGGATTTGTTCAATTTTCTGTATTGTTTCATTCTTTTTGATGGCAATTCTTTCTTCCTTTTGTTTGATCAACAATGGGTCTTGCGTTGTCGTCTGTTCTACAATTATGTCATCATATACTGAGGTTGGGTTTTCAGTTGTAGTAGTCTCGCTTTGTTCTTCTTGAGCGATCAGTTGACCGACATATTTATCTGTGAATCCGTTTCTAAATAAGTGATTATCAAACATCGCTGTATGATACTCGAATTCATATTTTCCGTACAGATAATGAGTCATTTTATCATAATCAGCCTGAGTTATGAAATTATGTGTTAGAAGGTACTCCCTAGCCGCCACTGAACGCCAACCCACTCTATCTTCTAGCCATTCCAATGCTTTTGCATGTGTGAAATCTGGTGCTGTGATGTTTTTTTCTATAAGATTGTATTTCTTATAAAGGTAAAGAATTTTTATCCTGTTTGGCATTCTTCCAATCCATTCATCATAATTCAATTCTTCGATTTGAAGGTCTTTTGATAGATTCAATGCACGTTCCATTTGATTCTTATGTTCAGCTTCTATCAAATCATCAATAAATTGCTTTTCGTTATCTCTCAACGAATTATTTCTTTTATCTCTATAGAGTAGTTTATTAGCAGTTGTCCAAGGTCTACGATAAACATTATCGAACATTGGTGCTTCAGTATTAATTTGATAATTCCAAGTTGGGGTAACTGTGATGTAGGAAGTAATTATATCAGGAACCGTTTCTGTATGATTGTAATATATTGCTATGGTATTCGTTATAGTTTCTGTTATTGGTTGTTTAATTCCTATAGTATGAGTTTCAATTATTCCATAATCAATGGTTTTTGTAACTGTAGTCGTTTGTGGTTCAACAGTTGAGAAAGAGGTCACAATCAATGGAACTGTATCATTGTCTGTAGGGTTAAGTGTAACCATGTTTGTTATTGTACTAGTTACTGTTGTTGGCTCGAGTATTCTTTCCGTCATTGTCTCGCTGACTGTAGTTATCATTGTCTTGGTGTCATGTATTGGTGATGGAGTGATTCTAACTGTTTCAATTTGAGTTATTCCAGGTAGTGTTACACTCACTGTTTCGTATGAGATGCTCGGAATGGTGACATTCTTGATTATTGTATCGCTAACAGTTATAGTTTCTTGATCTAATATCGTGCTTCTTACTGTTTCAGTTCTAGTGATTGCAGGCTGGGTTACTTCTATCGTTTCAAAGATAATGCTTGATACTGTTACATTTTCAATTAACGTATCACTAATGGTTATTGTGGTGGTATCCAAAATGGTTGTCGGGATTATCTTATCAATCGTTTGATTTATTATTTTAGTTACCAATTCAGTTTTCATTATTGGTGTTGGCGTAGCCACAGTTAGTGTTGTGGTTACAACTTCAGTAATTGGTATGGTTATTGGAATCGTTATGTTATCTCGGATTGTTTCAGTATAGTTTTTTGTTGTAGTTGCAGTAGTAATTTTAACAACCGGTTTTTCGATTATCTTGGTTGAAAGAATAGGTTTTTCAACTGTTGTAGTAATTGTAGAAATAATAATGTTTTCAATTGTAGGAGTAATGGTTGGTGTTATTACGATTGGGGGAGCAGTTACCGTGACGGTATCTGTTTCAGTAAAATTGTTTACTACGATTGTAGTATCGGTTACCGTTATTGGTCTATCTACCATTACTGTCTGAGCGGGTAAATTGGTTGTTGATGTGACTTGAGTCCTAAGTTTTTGAATTAGATCTTTGTTTTCGGCAATAAGCTCATGATTTCTTTTGATAAGATTTTCAACTCCTTCCACTCTTCTATTATCGTTAAAACTGAGGTTTTCAGGTTTTGGGTCTTGATGAATCACCCATAATTTCTGCATTTCTATGTCCGAGGTTCTTATATTATTGAGATAGGATGTTATCAATGATTCATTATCGCAATTTCTGTAAAATGAAGTCGAAACATTTCGTAGTTCTAAATAATCAATCGCATCATTGGAAATCGTGTATTCTTTACAGTTTTGATCTTGTATGCGATACATCTTCTTAGCATGGTCAATTGTTCGAACAATATATTTTTTATTCGGGCTTAAAACTGGTACATGTTGTATATCGAGCATTTGTTGATTCGGTATTAATAGCATTGTTTGAACGTATCCGAATTTTTCTTTATTCCGGTTTAGTATTCTATTTAAATGTTTATCATTATATTCACAACTTTTCTCCATTTCTTTTGATCCACTTATTGTATAATATGTTTTGATGTCTCTAGCGTCGACAATGAAAGTAAGACAAGTATCATCTTTGATTAGGATTCTGTTTCCTAATTCCAAACGAACAAAACGGTAAGGATAATCGGCTTCTAATTTCACTGGAGTAATAGGATTTTTGAGTTCTACATAATCGATTGGGATGGTTTGACAGGTGAATTTGACCAAGAATAAAATAACCATAAAAATTCTATAGATTTTGAATGAATCAATCGTTGGAATCGCCACGATAACAATAATCTTCTTTGTCTGAATCATTATCTTTGTTTCTCTTCAAGAGTTTTGGGCAATCATATGCGATATGTCCCTTTTCTCTACAGAAGAAGCAGATAAATCTTGAGTATCCTCGGTCAGATGTGGATTGTTTAGGAACAATATTTGGAATAATCTTTTGTCGGTCAGTTTTATTTGACGAATTTATTTTATTAAGTTGAGCTTGAATTTGCTGGATTTGAATACGAAGTTGAGTCAGAGAATTAAAAATATAAATAATACTCGCAGTCACTGTACACAAATGCGTTACTAATATGAAATTGAAGAAAGCATTCATTTTGAATGAATAATGAAATTTTTGTTCTGCATTACTGATTTATAGTTGGCAATTGAGTTTTGACGTAAGGATTATGCTTTGCGCATATGTTCGTTAGAAGTAAAAAGATAAGTATTTTATTTCATTTATTTTTTTTTAAGTATAAATGTACAGGTTTCCATGGAAAATTTATATGAATTTCAAAGAAATTCTATTATCTGACGAATGATTTGAGAGAATCCATTATTATTCGCGTTTCTTCTCTCATAGTTTGAAAGTTGGAATGAATTTTGTATTAATATTTCAAGAATTTCCACGGTACAGGTTTTCTCAAAATATTTATCCATTTTCCTTTCGTCATAGATTGAGGTATTGTGTGCAATTGAGAGGTGGATTAGTGTTTCGGATAATGTGAATGCTTCTCTATCTCCTTTTTGTTGACATATAAGGCAAATAAATGGTTTGTAGTTTAAATGATCGTAAAGATGATATTCGAAATCATCTAGGTTGACTTTAATTCTTTCAACATTAAGGTTATAGCAATAGTTTATCAAAGAACAGACCGGACAATTCACTATTTCATTGCTGGAAGCTAGTTTCAAGAAGGAGCTGGATTTTGAAGTTATGTAATAAATGAATCCCATTGACCAATTCTGTGCAATTTTATTTCTAAAATCATTCTGAATGAAGGCTATATTCCCATGCGGATGTTCCATGAAATCTCTTATATCTTCGAATTTAAATTGGCAAAGCATGCATTTTAAGTATTCATTGAGGTGTTTGTTATAATGATTTCTAGCTTTAATTGGATTGATATATTTTTTAAAACAAAACACACAAGGAATCAATAGTTGCTCTTCCATGTGGAAATTATAATTTGTGTTGACATAATCTATTTCTTCTTCACTGGAAATCTCTTCATTGAAATTTTGTTGATATGTATACTGTTCAAAGGGAATCATTGCTACTTGCGGAGATGAATTTCCTAGATTAATTTGATTCAATGTATTGTTAGGTTGAACGGTTTCTTGGCTTTGATTGTTATCTATCCGATTTGTATTCTCGATTCCATGTGTTGGCAAAGCAGGCAGAGGGATTACCCGTATGATTGTTTTATTATTATGGATCGTTTTCGGCGGAAGATCAATTGGCTTGAAATGATTCAATTCATTCGCTATTAATGGACCTTCTTTCACAAAGAGTTTTGTAGAAGTCATTCCATTAATGTCGCGAGGGATTTCTTTATTGTTTTCGTATCTCTTCTGTTTTGATGCTCTTCTAGGCGCTTTAATCAAATCTTCAATGGATTTATTGATAATAACTTCTAATTTCTTCATTTCTTTAAACTCCCATTTTAACGAAAGCTCTATGTTATTTTGTATCCCATGGTAGCGTTTAAAGTGAACTCTCATTCTTACTTCAGTGGTTGCGGTGAAGATAACTTTAGGTGATATACCTTTTGTTTTTGATTCAATTTCTCTTTCTTTGCATATAAGGCAAGTATATCTGTGATATCTAATATGAGGATATATATGTTGTGAAAATTGTCTTCCGTAAGTTTCTAATTTTCGTATTGGAATGGTGTGTTCAGTAAGATAATTACTTGATTTTATGTTATATAGTTCCATTATTCTTTCGCACATAAGGCATCCTTGATATAAGACTCTGAATTTTTCCCATGGTTCTTTGATAGGTTGATTCAAATTTCTATTAACCTCCATAATATATTTGATGATCATTTCTAACCAATTGTAGATAATAACCATCTCTTCATTATCATTTGACAAAAGATGTTCCGTAATATGACTCTTCAATTCTTTGATGCATGTTTTATTCTTATATTTGCACAAAGGACAAAAGTAGATATAATTATTTTCTTCTTGTTGATCCATTCAATATGGCAGTTTCATTTGTTCTATGATATCTCCATTTCTGTTCAAACTGAACTTGTTCGATAAATGAATTTTATTCGTTTTTTCATTAAAGGAAAAATTAACCTCACTGTCTTTAAATGTTAATGAATCAATATCTCGCAAAGTTTTCCCTAAAATTATCACGTCAACGCCTTTTTCTACGAGTTTTCCGAGTGATAAATATTTAAATCCATTCATATTTTCTAAAACCAACACTTTTAAACTATTAAGTTTACTCAATTCTACTATTATTCTATTAGTTATATAGAAATTGCTCATATACAATCGCTCTAGTCTGTATCGTTGTTTTGACATGTTCAAGAATGCTTTATGAGTCAAAGGTCTAATTGGCATATACTTCTCCCAGTGATTGAGCTCGATCTTCAATTCCTTCAAATTGGGAAATTCACTCACGATGCAATACATTGTGTGGTCACTAATCTCGTTATATGTTTCAAATGAATACTCGATTAAATGTAGAACTTCGAGTCCAAAAATATTTGGCAGATTTACCATTTTACCATTGTTTGTTGGGAAAGTTAATTTGAAAGTCTTCAAATTTGTTAAACTTCTCAACAGAAACATGCTCGCGAAACTTAGTTTTATTTCGTGGGATCGAATTTCAAGATCAGTTAATGTATTCACGAAGATTTCACTTATTTCTTTGAGGAGATCTGAATCTTTTCTCCAATCTTCTAAATCAATGGTTAACTTGACGATCTTATTTATATATAAGAACATAGAAGGGCCTCCTCCTTTGCAGAAATATTTAAGATTTTTCGGATAGCGGAATATGAATTCCTTCAGATGTGGTACTGCTTGCAACAATCCGTGCATCAGAGAATAATCCATATATGTATTACTTATTTCTAAAGTGAACAATCCATCGAATTTAAAATTAATTTTAGTTGGTTTTTCAACTATCTTAACACTTTTTAGTCGGAATATAGCGATCTTGTTTGATTGGGCAACGCTTTTCAAGTCCATTTGATCTATCCTCAGATCAATCAGAATTATTTCTTCACATAAAGGGCTTAGTCGAAGAAATTCTTCGAGGCGATTTTCAATATTTGGGCAAAAAGTACATTCATTGAGCGCAGTAGTTCCATTGAGAATCATTGTTTTGGATTTGCCTAAAGCTAAATCGATGTTAGATCTCCATCGCTTAGATAACTTTCGTAAGCTGTAAAGCCGTTGCCATCCAATTTCATCATATAGATGTATAAATATTTTTTGATGAATCTCATTTGGTAGATCGTCCATTTCAATGTAATCTTCTACTATCTTCTTTTCCATTTCTGATTTAAAACTTATTCCTCTTTCGTGTATAATAATTCATGAATTTTATCGGAAGTTACAACTTAATTTCGTATAATTCACAAAGAATCTAGTCTCAGAATGTGATTCACTGGAGAGTCTAAGATAGGCAAAGACCATGCTATGATGTTCAAAAATTATAACAATAAAGTATTAAAATATAACAGATAAAGTGACTCGAGTGTCTATGTCAAATGAAGAATCTTTAGTAATAAGATAAGGGTCAAGTAATAATGAATGACGTGTGCTCTGCAATTAGAATAAATTGAGTTTTATTGTTTCATTCGAAAAGCATGTTTACAATAATAGTATCGGTATTCCTTTGAATTAGATTCTTCTGAAAACTCGACACATGATGTACAGATGTTACTTTTATATATCATGCTATGCACATGGAACCAAGAGGTTATTTCAGATAGAAAGAATACTCTTAATCCGTAAAAATATAAAATCTCTGTAGATTCTGGTAATTCAATTTTGAAAATCTTAGTGAGGGTCATTGCATTGAAAATATGCGCTTTATGTTTGTTCGTTATAACAATTAGGTTATGATCAGTCACTTCAATTCTCGTAATCAAATCTTCGTTAATATGTAAAGTTGAGTAGGGTTTTGTATCTTTCGTATCATCGTTCAGTAGATTATCCCATTTAAATACCATAATTTTACAAGTATCACGGTCATGCTTAAAGGTCAATTGCGTTAGAAATAAATGATTATTATCCGAAGTTATTCTCATACCATTGTGAAATTCATTGAATTGCATAATTTTTGATAGTTGGATTTTAAAAGCATCAGAATTTGATTTTATGAAAAATATAACAAAATTTTCACAACAGCTTACTTGTATGATCACGCCGGTTGTATAAATTGAATAGAAATTAGCATTCAAGATTTCAGCTTGCGAAACAGATTTTGTTAGTTCTGCTATAGTTCTTATCAAAACTTTTCCTTTTCTGATTACCATGTTCAATAGCTTCCCAGTATCTGTTATCATAAGTCTCCCTAACACTGTTTTCCAACAGCCTAGTATTGTCCCTGATTGATCATTTCCCATTATCCTTAATTTATTATCTGAGTTTTTATATTTATATATTAAAGGACCAGAAATTATCAACCAAAACGTCTTACTTATATCAGTCAATATATCAGTGATAGGATACTTAAGCTGCAAGTCTCCTGATATGGATTTCAGCGTTTTGATATCTATTATTTTTAATTCATTAGATAACTGTCTAACCTTCCCGGATATTGTTCCAATCATGATATAATTTTTATAGAATTTGATTGAAGTTAAATCTTTAAATTCATTGACGCTAGATCTTCTAATGTTTTGGGTGGTCACCATGAGTCTTCTAAAGTATTTATAATTTTCATCTATAACTTTGACATATCTTATAGGTCCTATTTTTCCATAAAAATGTGGTTTTATCCAGTGAATATGGTCATCATGATAGTTTATATAATTTTCAGGCACTAAGAGTTTCAATGAGGTTTTAGCTGTGATTGGTAGGGGTATTTCTTTGAACTCTTTGCTGATATCTTTTCGATTTTCTTCAAGCAATTCTTTTGCAAAAGTCGTGTCGTTTATTTCTATTTCACTTGAAAATGGTGAGATTTCAGAAGACATTTCTTTTTATATAAGATGGCCAACGTAGACTCTCATTTCTTGTTCTGAGAAGGAATAGAATTTATCTCCAGAATAAACTGCTTCTTCTACTATTTCCTGGTGATATTTATTGAAATCAATTGGCCATCGGTATGGATCTATATGTTGATAATCAAGCAAGGTTTGCCTAGCACCAAATCTGCAAAAGTGGCAATTATTCGAGTGTTCACTTAGACTGTCTTCGACTTTGAGAATTATCGGCGGGTCTAATTTGTTCAGTAAACATCCAGTGATTCTGGCGTTTTTCATGAAAGTCTGGCCAAAGTTGTATAAATTATTTCGTGTAAACAAACTCCAAACGTCGTAAGCACGGCCCGACTCCGCAAGATAATGCCGAATTAATATATCAAGCCTTAGTTCGTGTCTCACTTTCAAAACAAGATTATCTTCATTTCTTAAGGCTTCGAGTTTGAGTCTTCTTTCATTTATTTTAAAAGCTATGGCAATTTTATCTAATTCAATGGGTTGATCACAAATACTTGAGGTTATATATACTTTGAAAGGCATTTATGAAATGATGATGAAAAATTGAGTGAGCTTTGTTCATAGAACAACTACGTTTCAACAGCTGGTGAAGAGGGAATTTGTCTTTCATAATTATTTCACTTTCGATTCTATTTCCTTGACTGAATTTGGGTTCACTTTGATCTTCAGGCAATTGTTGAGCAATCTATGAATCTCACATTCGTTTGAGTGGTCGAATTGTTTGAATATGGCCAGCTGATTATTACAATTGAGGCATTGAATCTGCCCTCGGATTAGTTTGTTCGGCAGTCCTTCAATCTGTTCACACATCCAAATAAGGGGCTCAATAAAAATATCTGGACATGAATTTCCTTCCCTAGTTTTGGTGTTGCGGACGATGTTGATTTCATGGAAAGCAAACGATGAGCATCTGATACAATAATACTTCTGACCTAATTGAAGATCAGCAGTTTTAGCTTCAGCAAAGGATAATCGTTCGAGGTATGTCTTAAGTGGTGTCTTATCATAGAGGTGAGAACATAATAAGAAATTTCGGTAAATGCGGTCATTTGCATTCAGTGTGTAATTCATTCGGCCGTATAGTTTTAATTGTTTGAGAAAGCCATCATTCGGATAAATTTCTCGCTTTTCTCCGACCAAACCGATTGCTTCATTAGAGGTCATGTTGTACTTTTTCATGATATAAGCGCAAACGACTGTTGCGCTTCGGGATATTCCTGCTAAACAATGGACAAGAACCGTATGCTTGGAATCGATGGCATTGGTGATCCATTGGTTAGTGAGTGGTAAATGAATCAATAGGTCTGAAGCATCATCGTCTTCAAGAATAACTGAATAATATTCGATGCCATTTTTCTTATAGCAGTTGGGGAGCTTGGAGTCAAGGATGGATATGACAACTTTAATGATGTAAGGGTCAGCTTCTTTGGCTGCTCTCAAATTCCCAAGATAGAGGTATTCTTCAATTTTGTCCATAGCATTATAAAAATCCATTTCTCCGCTAAACGTTGTACTTGTATCAGGATTCATAGCCGCTTTGTAGCGATAAACTATGAAACTTGACAGAAATTTGTCTAGCATCAAGCTTAGACAATGGCTCGAATGGGACTGAGATAGGTTCCAGTATTTTACAATATATGTTCTCTTTAAACTTGTCTTACTTTTTCCTTTATTTTGTTAGTCATATAATTTATTTATACTCTTAGATAGTTTCATAATGTCTGATTTATATATTCTCATATAATTTTCATTAATTAAAATTCATTTCTTTTTCGAACTATGCCCCGTCCATCGTTATTAACAAATAATTTTTGATCTTCGTCATACTCCTTCCAGAATTGGTTTAGTTCTTCCACGCGGTCATCAATCCATTCTTCCACTTTAGTGATTGGTCTATATGAGAAGTGTGCTTTTTCGTTATCTGTTGAGCCGGTATTTTCTCCAAAAATATATTTTATATAATGTTGTATTTTCAAATGATATTTTATTGCTCCAATGTTCCAGGTTTTAAAATCGCAAGAATAGCAAGCGTATGGGTAATAAGATAAGTGTTTGATCATATGGAATCGATAATTTCCTCTGGCTACCGAGAAAGGTTGAATAGGGGTAAATTCGGTATCTATAATGTTATATTCTTCTATGTATCTATCGCATATTCGACATCCGCTTTCAAGATGTTCCATAAATTCGTTCTCTCTATTGGCTTTTTCGTATTCTTGAATAAATATTCCCTGTTTGTTAGTGAATTCATTCACCCAAAGTATCATGTTTCGATCATTTGGATTATCAAAATGATTAATAATATGAAGTTCTAATATAAGTTTACAATCCACAACCATATCACAGAATAAACAAAACATTTTGATTTCTTATTGATTGAAGAGAAATTATTGTTTCTTGAAATGATCTGTTCTACTTGAATCTTAAGGTGAATTAATTGGTTCAATGATACCCGTTTATCCGAACAATACGTCATGTGACGTGATTCAATCGTAATTAATTTTTTTATATTTATTTATACTCTACAATTTTTCTCAATGAGGTAGGTTAGTATATATGAAGCTATTCTATATTAATTTTTTGTATATATCGATTTTTTTTTATATCTAACATTCATTTTTATCATTGAACATTTTAACCATTATTAATTTGAGTCGACAGATTTATCGTGACCATGATTCAGTGAGTCGGGGACGTCTTCATTGTCTTCTTCTACAACATCAGGAATGCTTTCAGCTACCTTCTTTAAATCTAACGAATCCGGTCGTTTAGTTTCGGGTATGGTCTCTGTTGACTTTTTATCCAAAGGCGATGCTTTAATTTTTAATGCTCTGATGAATGAGTTCCCAATTGAATATAATATATCAAAGTACTGTATTTTTATTATTTCCTCCATAGTTTTAGACATATACTTCGATAAATTCTCATCAATTTGGGGATCCATTTGTCGAATATCTTTTAATAAGTTTTCGATATTATTTTCATGGACGTTCACTTTTTCTATGAATACTTTTCTATCGAGTAATTTCGTTTCTTCATCCTCCATAAAATAAAAAGCTTCTCCGATAATTTTCAAAAGTTTATTGATTCGGTTTATTTTATTTTGTTCCATAGCTGATAATTAATTGTTTGAGAAGGTTTGTTTTTCACTGTATCTTTAATTGATATACTTATAGCTTCATCAAGTTTATCAAGTATACTGTTTGATGTCTCGATGAAGAATGATTCCAGTCCTAAACTAATTATTTCTTGTTTGGTAAATTTGTGTACATTTATTATATGCTCCTCGGCTAAACTGCCGAGGTAATGGCGTTCATCAGGCGCATTCTCACAAAGAGAGCATAGATGACGTTTGTAGTTCATATGCTCGTGCAAATGCTCCGAAGGGTTCTCATATATGTTGAAAATTCTGTGAGAGGTTGAATTGTACGTTCTTTTGACCATGAAACATGTCGGACAACTAATCGTTTGTATGTCATATGCCATATTTATTAATTTTGAAGTATGATTAATCTGATAATCGAAAAATCTTAATATCCATTCACTTGCTTGTAAAAATTTATCAGAGGTCATTCCTTCAACTGATAGTTGATGTTTATTTATACTATGTTTGTTGAAACTTGCAAAAGATCTAAATCTACTTAAGCATATACCACATTCAACGTATTGATCTAAATGTTCCATATAATGCTCGTAAGCATTTTCTTTACTGGAATAGATATAAAAGCAAAAACAGCATCCAATTTTCTTCAGGTTCTCAGAAACTTCATCTTCATTTTTCAAAATTACTCTTGTGGGTCTTTCTATCATTTTCAATGAATTCGTATCAAGAATTTGTCTGGTTTGTCCATTTATATGTGTGTTGAGCCATAATGACTCGTCCTTGTATATCGATTCATTCTTAAATTTTAATTTCTTTCCTTTAGGCCAAAGTTCATAGAGAAATTTGTGTTTTTTAACTATATGTTTTGCTATCTCTCCTTTACAATAACCGTGGTATATGTTTCCAATCAAACCCGTTTGTTTCAGTTCCATGCAAATTTTACAACTATACATTTGATAACGCATATGTCTGCAGACGTGCTCAATGAGGTGACTTCGACTCTTACTTCGGATCATGATGTCCTTCTTATCTTTTATATTTGAGGAAAATACTTCTAAAGTTTTGATACAAACTATGCATCCATTGTAGAAATTCGATTGAAGAGAAAGTAATATCATGGTTTTACGTCTATGTTTGTTATTCAAATCTTGCTGAAAGATGGTTTGGTTTGTCATGAATCTTTTTATGCAATTTTTCTCTAAATCTTCTTTACTAAAATGTTCATCTTCATAATGTTTCATTAGCTCATCAGTTGAATTTAATATAGCGCAGTCCGGACAAATGACGCAAAAGTATTTTTCTAGTTTTCTCTCCATATTATTTTTTCGTTTTTCTTGTATTTTTTTTATTGAATAGAGACCCTAATTAAGTGTTTACAATGACGTCTTAATTTCGATTCTAAACGTATTTTGAGAGTCGAATTGGTGTCTGGGGCAGTTGTCAGCATTAAAATTCTCAGATTTTTGAGTTTTACTAATCGATCCATAGTGAATGACGTAATCTTTATCGGGAAGTTTAGAAACAAAAATTGCAAATTGGGTAAATTTTCCTCAATGTGCTCTAATATGTCATCTCTCATCACTAAATTATTATTGAAATACTTAATTTCAAATTCTAGATGAGTTAATTTATTCATGTTTTTGAACGCATCAAAATTAAGAGGTAAATTTATATTATAAAAAACATTAGGAGTTATTTTTGCTTGAAAATCTAATCTCACTCTAAGGAATTTCAGGTTCTTAAACATTCGCACAGTTATGAACTGGTCGTTTAGGAAATAACTATCAAGAGTGTTCACAAAAACATGGCATTTTAAACTTTTGAGGTTTCTTAAAAAGACAGACATTTCTTGAAGAAGATGCAAATGCATTTGCAAATTAAATGCTACCACTATTGAACTTAACATATTTGGGTTCATATAGAATGAAAGTGCTATCAGATTTTTAATTTTTTTCAGTCTGAGAAGCAGTGACCTCATAGTTTTCAACTCAGTTCTCAGATTAATATGAATTGAAAGGAATTCAAGATCTTTGTATTTTCCTATGAACTCGTCTAATATTTCATCTGATTCTTTTGTAATCATGATAGAAATTTCCCTTATTCTCGGACTACCGTTAATAGTGTCCACGTGCATCGCATTTGGAAGATTTATAATTGCAATTCTTTCGATGTCACGATATAATTGAACTTCAAATTTAGATGGGTTTAGCCCGAGATTTATACATTTTATGTTCGAATTTTCCATTTCTAAGAATTTTTTCCTCAATTGTGAATTGCAGTTGCACACGGATTCATGCATGTCTATGCTCAGATATTTCAATTTAGGACAGAGGAAAATAATCCTCATTATATCATCGTATTCATATTCATAATCTAATGGCGCAATGATTCTTTTGACATTTGGACATCTCTCAAGGAATTGAGTCACTTTTTTGACATTCAAACGGCCATTCAGGATAAATTCTTCGGTAAGGGTCAAGGTTCGAATAGAGTCATTAAGTATACCGTAAAACTGAGTCGATACTTGGCCTAGAATAATCTTAGATTTAACCGGCAAAAACGCTAATATTTCCCTTGTTAAAGAGTCCGAAAATCTCACCCATGAATCTTTATTAAGAACATAAGCGTATTCACTCATTTTCTATTAGTTAACCATGTAATCTGAACACAAAGTACAAGATTCACCGTGAGCTTTGTGAAACGCTAAACAAAAATAAGATGTTTTAGATTGTACTTCCTTATAATCTTGCCTCTGAATTCCTACATCTACCACACAGATTTCAATCCAACCTTTTACGTCGTTTCTATTTTCTGAATTGAAACGTGCAAAATATAGCTTTCTTTGCCACGCTATTCGATTGACAAGGCTAATCTTAATGTTTTGCAATTTCGCAATTTTAGGTTTGATTATCCAATCGAAGTGTGTTTTCTGGCGATTTTTGAGAATATTCAAATTTCTTATTCTCTTATTTATTTGAGTGATTTCCTTCTCTAGATCACTTTGAACGTTGTTGCTAACTACTCTTTCTCTTTTTATCTCGGTTATAAAATACGGATTTTTCTTTGTAAAATAACCACTTCTAGATGATTTGGGATTACACGGGGTTTTCTCTGCTTGGTCTTGGTAAGGTGGGATTCGTATTGTTTGCGTTGTTCGATTGTTGTCCATTCAAAGTTGTGCAAAGAGGCCTCAGTGCCCACAGTGTATGGCACCCTGATTCTTTAAACGATACTACGATCGTGTTAGAGGTGTTCGCACAACGGACATTGGAAGGGTCAAGAGCTAGGCACAGAGGGTTATTTCAACCGATTGCCGCCAATAATATCTGTCGTGTAATTTGTCAAACGGGGCCCGAACCTGCAGTTTTTCGGCCAACTGGGGCCTCAAACAATGCATGTGCAGC